>VDFB02132935.1:0-19304 GCA_007258455.2 Sequoia sempervirens | reverse complement strand
TATCGATAGAACCAAATATGTCAATGAAGCCTCATTAAAACCTAAGGGTAGAATCCATGAGCTCCTTATGACACCAATCAACCATTGTAAGAGATCATTCATCTTCTAATCAAAGATTATCTATTGTTGACTACACACTAGAAAAACAACCTAGAACCAAGATCTTGAAATCGAAGTGCAAAAAATGATTGAAGTATAATGACACAAGAAAATGCATAAAAAAAAAAAATTACCTCAAATCGCCTTCATTCTCCTTGATTAAGCTAGAATAGGATGCACCCAAAAACCTATTGATATGCTCAAATAATTAAGCTAAAATGTGGATTGCTCATTAAACCATCATAAGCTAGTTAGGATTGTGATAATGAGATGGAAAAGTAGCAGCATAAGGTTACTATCATTTAGAATCAACTTCCTTTCTATTCTTTACACCGGTTATGGCCTTTTAAGGGGCTTATCATACATAAAGTAAAAACACTTTGGCTTGCAACAATCTTGTATAGTAGCTAGTTTAGGCTAAAATCTCAAACATTCACATACAAAATCTAATGTTAGATAAACCTTAGCTTGTTACATATTTTTTTAAGATAACAAATTAATATGACATCTTCACATAATGTTGGCTTCCAAAACTTGAAATGACCATATTTTATAAGCATGTTCTATTTCAAGAAAAATAAAGTTGGAATTTTGTCAATCTTGACCCTGCAAACATTTTATATCAAGACACAATAATAGAGATTTGTATGTTAACTATTTGGTTTGTTGTGCATCTTTTTGTTGTGATCTGAGCATATTGAAATAACATAAATTTGGGGCCCTTCTTAATACCTAATAGTTATCTAGATAGCATTTAAATATTTTTTTGTATATTTCTATCATAAGGTTAAAACTTAAATAGTAGATTTTCCTAGTACCATATTTAATTAGCATAAATACTATAACTTCATAGTTGGATTTAGAAGCATGGATACCTCTATAGTCATTTATGTGATTTGCACTATTTTGATTTATTATTAGCATAGATATCTTAAATTCATATATCTAAAAGATACAAAAGATATCAATTTCAAAACACCTATCAAACATATATAACTAATTGCATACATGTCTCAAAATTATGGTTGTCCCTGTCAATAGTTTTGAACATTGTTAGCTAATTTTTGGTATGTTATCAGTAAAGGAGATTTTGTAAACACATTTACACCATTATAGCCTATTGTCATCATTGTAGTTTTGTCGAGTTATGCCTCTTAGCAAAATGATCTCACATTGTTGGAAACTCTAAAAAATGTATTTTTCTTCCAATTCTCAAGTTTTTGCAACATCAATAGATGAAAAATGTATAGTAAAGTCTCACCATACTTATCTCACAAATTACCAAAATAAATCAGGTGGAAAAAATAGACATTCATAAAACACAAGGAATATAAATATTTACTAACATACACTATTGTAGTGGTAGTCAATTCCAATTGTGATCTCGAATAGGCATTATTTACACTATCTGAAACTTGCAACTTGCTACCAGTATTCTACTATATCACTGTCATTTTTTCCATTGTCTATCAAAGATAATGAAATTTTCTTTCAACTTGAATTACCTGCATTAAGAATTATTAGAGTAAGTATACAAACAATTTGAGTTAAAGGAGGAAAAATAATACTTTCAACCAATGCAACTATCAATATATATATATATATATATATATATATATATATATATATATATATATATATTTCACATTTTCTACAAGAAAAGTGTCAGAAATAGTATAAAAAATAATGTATCTCCCCAACAGATGCCTCACAAATCTGATATTATTCAATTATTCTATAATTCCATACTAGGTTTACTTGATGACCTAACTCTTTCCCCATTTATATCTAGGGAGACTAGAAAGGTGTTACTATGTGAGTTGTAATAAAATAATTCAAAATTATATTGTTATTGAGAACTATTGATTTTGTGTATATTCTACTCACAAGATGACCACATATTTCATAATTTAGAATTATATATCCATTGGTTGTTTAGCAATAGGAACCATGTTTCAGTCTCATATCAAGCAGAACCCAACATATCATTCAATTCTTTCATTTATAAGAATTTATTGCAATTAAAATCTTAGCACAAAATGGTCCAAGCTCTTCTCCCCTTTTCCTCAAGGTTACAAAAATATATCATTCCCCACCCTTTGTACTATCAAGGTTAAAAAAATTATCATTCCCTACCCTTTGTACTATATTTTTTGTAAATACATTCAATTAGGAGAGTACAATATTTTAAGGGATGGATGGAGATGAATTTCCAACCTCTTCAATTTTTCTTCCAAAGTTTTATCTTCAAAAACTTTACTTTGGCTACGATTTCCTTGGCAACAATTGTGATCTACAATTGAAGCGACTTGAGTACTATATTTGGATTGCAATTCCTTTGCTTCAAAACACTCTATTAACTCTACCTATATCCCTTTAATTTCTATGATCTAATCCTATTTTTAACAACCCGCTGATAACATTACTTTATTTTAACAAAATGCTTTATTGACGTATTCTTGGCTTTTGTTGTGTATTCTTCTTTAAAAACAAATAAATCCCAACAATGATGGCTTTATTTGCTGTGAATGGCTTTACAGTCTTCATGATTTCTTCACAAACTTGTGATCTCTTTAACTACTTCAACTATTCAAATAGCCTTTTATAATAGGCAGCTAAATGAAACCCTTGGCTAAATCTTTGTCTTCTACGATCAAGCAACTTCAACAAACTCCTTTATTCAACTAGAAGTGGCCTTATGGACGATCCCACAAAGTTGGTTTACAATTTCTGGGAAATTATTTTTTTTCTGAAATCACATATTTTTAGAAAATATAATGATTTAAGCCTTAAAAAAAATTATTTAAAGCATTCAAATTGAAGAGCATTTGATAAAACTACATTATATCAAACCCCCATGGATAGAACCCTGCTAGTTTTAAACCATACCTATAACGAAGTCTCCTTTACACCTATCAAAATGCTGATAAAAAACCACTTTTGATTTACCTTTCTGGGGATCAAATGAATTCATTTAAAATTTATTTTTTGTAAGTATGTAATACTTATTATAAGCTTCCCAAAAGTATAATTTTAGGTAAATTTAATTTAATTATTATATTTATTTTTTATTTCTTGCAAATTTAGGTTTTTCACTGAAAATCAAGCTATTTGTTCTACACATGTGAAAAAATAGTAGATTATCATTTTATTTTATTTTTAAATATGAGTGCACTAGATATTGAAGTTCTTTATCCAACAAAAAAATAAAATTGAATTTTGATACATACAAAAAAAGTTACGCGTTATACGGTCCTCCTATGTTTGAATTGTAATTGGTTTAACTTTGAAACTTGATTAAAGAAAAAATATTCAATAAAAAACTATCTAACCAAGTGGAAGCACTAGATATCAGAGTTACAAATCTAAATTCGAAAGAATTAGAATTTTATCATTCATGGAAAAAAAGTTATGCGTTATACAGTGAGTGTCACTCCTTAAAAATGTTGTTTTATGAAAAAACTCATTTTCAAGGGAGATGGAAAAAGAAGTGTAATCTAATTCCAAAATTTTTGAAAAAATATATTTAAAATCTATAGACAAAATGTCACAAAACTCTAGTTTGCATCATCTTCAAATTCCTCACGGTTTAGCCGCTATAGGTGCCCGAAAGCGAAGATTTAGTTACAAAAAAATATTTCAGTGTCCAGTTTGGCCAAAAATTGTAAACCACTATTGTGGGATCACCCTTATATTTGATTGTGCATGTTCCTTTCCTTGTCAACTGCTTCAAAATCTATGAATTCCTTTGGAGTGATGGCCCCTTTAACAATGGAAGTTGTGTCTTTTTCTTTAAGGGAGCTTTAATTACCTTTTTCCCTAAGATCTCCTTCTAAGAATACTACAGCCTATGATCTTTCTTTGTGAACTACAAACTTCCAACAAACTCTATCTTGGACTGGCCCAACGGCTAGATTAAAAAGCGATCCAAATTCTTTTAGTTGCAACTTCTACTAGATTATTGATCACTATTTTTTTCTTCAATAGCAGATATTCCTATTGGCAGTACAACATGATCACCTTTCTTTTATGATTCTTTCTATAAAATTCCACAAAATTGACCTGCCTTTAAATTTTAGTGTCAATCTCCTTTGTCTTCTTCTACAACCTTTTTTAGCTTGGCAACTTTAAAATTTTGGATCCTTTTCCCTAGCAACATTGACTTTCTTGACAACCTTTTCACCTTCCTATTTTTGAAAAACTAGTGACCCCACTCTTCTTTGATGAGGGACTCACCTTGATTTGTAGATTTGCAGTGATTCCTTTACCTTCAGCTACAATTGGGTCTCTTCTATCTTCGATCTTTTTTGGATCTCACTTGGATCTTTGACAATGATCTCTGATCTTTTTCTCAATTTCCACGTGATTATTTTCTATACTTTTCTTTGTTTCTTCCATGATCTCTTCTGGATCTTTTTCTTCAACTTCTAACTCTTCCCTAATCATTGTGCTCTGATACCACTATGTAGGGGGTGGATGTAGATAAATCATATAAAAAAATATCATTTAAGACATTCAACTATTCATTGATCCTTTATTTTTTTATCAATTGATACAAAATATTTACAAATTACTTCTATTTATAGAGGTCTTATTAAAAGATAACTAGAAATATCTAATCTTTATTTTATCTCTAGAAACTTCTAAAACAATCTATTTGACTATTTTTCCATTTGAAATTTTCTCATCTAGAACTATCTAATTTTTAGATTGTCTATTTAATATTCCCTCTTTCTAGAAATTTATTAGTTTCCCTCTTTGTTTTAGAAACTTCTTCAATCAATTAATAGTGTGAAAAAGAAATTCAACACCAACAAATATTAGATAGACATCTTTCTTTAATATTATAATTATCTTCACTTGCATTGAAACTTTATGGTAGATTAATGACCTGTACATATCTTAAATATATCTATCTAAAAAAATGTTGAAAGATATCAATTTGAAACTTTTAATTTATTTAAAAGTTCTTTTTTTAATTCTAATACTATTTTGTTGACTACATAATAGATAAATTGTATTATATCTACATTTAAAAATCATTTATTTCGTACTACTTATTCTAAAAATATTATGTTTATTATTAAATATTAATATTTCTAAATGTAAATGACCATCAAATTTAAGATACAAGACAATTATTTTTGCTAAAACATGCTATACCTTTTTATTGTCATTGTAGAATACCTTTGAATTAATTATTAGCCGATAGGCTATTATAGGTGAGAAATCGACCGGGAAAGTCTCATGTCTGATATTCCGGTTGGATTCTCACCTGAGACAGGCCGACGAGATTTTTTTCCTGCAGAAGGTCATTAAAGTTTGATTGTGCTCGCCGTCAGCAAATTGCCGTATCCACTGTCCTCGCCGTCAGCAAATTCCCGTATTTCACTGAGGCATGGCCATTCATCCTTTTTTGGCATCACCAGGTATGGGTTGGATCCATTCGCTCCATTCTGCACCACTCCCCTGGTCTGCGTCTGTTGCCTGGCATTTACAAAGTCACCGAATAGTTGTTAGATAATAAATGCAGGCTGGGAAAAAGGGGTTAAGAGAATGACTTCTGAGATCTGGAGAGCGCCATTCTTTGTGTTGTCAAATTCCCATATTTTGTTGTGGCTTGCGAGATCTGGAGAGCGCCATTTTTTGTGTTGCTTCTGACTAGACGGGTCATTTTGGGATCCGTTGGCTCTTGCATTGCTGGGCGTCCTCTTCAAATTCAGGCTGAGATATCTACAACTTCCCAGGTTCCTTTCTTGCACTTACGAGTTAGTTTGTGCAGTCCTGCTTGTCATTCTTCAGTCGAATGTGTAGATGAGTCTTTTGTGTATTGAAAGCTATTATTAGGTTATTTTGATCTCTAATTGGGAAACATAAGAGCTTTGTATATCGATTCTTTCATCAAAATTCTTCTAGATATCTCTTCTTCCAGGTCACTTTCAGCTATCACCGATGGCATAAATCTATTTTACTATGAAATGAAGAAACTGTTAGTGTTACTATTACTGTTACAGCTTGTATATAATACAATTGTCTCCTTATTCATTTACTCATGTACCCTGATTTGATTAGCATCCCCATCCTTGTACTGGTACAAGAACCCCTTCATGTCCTGATAACTATGTTGGGAACATTTAGTAAGTGGTCTGAAGGCACGCAAATGATCATAGATTAAAAGACCATCATGTTTTACAGTTTGGTTATTCCTCATTCATAGGCTAGCTATACCAAAAGGAAGTGAATAACTCGAGTATGTATTATCTTCACTAATATCGATCAAGCTTGTACAAGGAAAAAGAAAAAAAACTAGACTTAGAAATAAGTTAACCAGTAGCCCAGATTTTGTGTGTTTAAAAGTTAAATGCCTTCTCCTCATCAGTGAACATTGTATTTTGTCACAAATAACAATTTCGAAGAAGTTGATTTGTCCGATGGTCAAATGCGTATAAATGAACGAGGGCTGATGGAACTGGTGTCAAGAAAAGTTTTCATAATCAGCATGGGTTGCGCTCTGCTCGATTCAGCATTTCAGTGCTGTCAGCTGCACATATGGAGTATGACGTTTATTCTGCGTTAAAGCAGGTTGATGACAAATTCCTACCGTCGCCAACAACTTAGAGTCAACCTGCAATAAAATAAAATAAAATAAATAATGATATCTTTTCCTTTATATGCAAGGAACATACCTTCAGAGTAGTCGTATGGTCAAGGTGGGTGTAGTCATAATTTTAAAAACAGCTCAGTTTTCCATGTCAGTCATAGGCTCCCAAGACCCCTAAGCCTGTCTCCCCATTAATTCGAATGCATAAGAGAGAGTGTTGCAGCATGACGTTGTCTAAGTTAATAAAACTCAGTGAGCATTGTGTTTTCTATAGCGATTGCATAGTTCAAATGATAAGATGTTTAATATTAAAAGAAAAAATGGTACCACAGATGTTACAGATTGGAAGATTAATATTATACAAGAATCTGGGTTTTCTCCTCAAGTAGTCATCTGAGCATAAATTGGTGTTCGTGAAAAAAATAGGGTTAGTAATATTGTGTTACTAATATTAGGGCTTAGTTTGCCTTTCTCACCCAGATGTAATAAAAATTAAAATAAATGAATAAAATAATAATAAATAAATCACAATATTTTAAAATATTTATCATAGATAGATTAAAAAATCAAAATGATAAATCATAATATTTTAAAATATTTATCATAGATAAATTAAAAAAAATAAAAATAAAAATATATAAATTGAAAGATCAAATAAATAATCAAAGAGATATGATCAAAAAACAAATAAATATAAATTACTAAGAATTCAAAATATTTATTATAGATAAACTAAAAGATCAAATAAATAATTCAAAGATAAAAATAAATCAAAAAGATCAAATAAAAATGTTTACCATGATAAATTGAATGATCAAAGAAAAAAAATCAAAAATCAAATAAATAATTCAAAGAGAGAGAGAGAGAGAGAAAGGGAGAGAGCATCAAACTTAGGGTTAGGGTTAGCATTAGGATTTGCGTTACATTTAGGTTTGCTGTCAAGTTTAGGGTTAATAGATATAGTTAGGGTTGGGGTAATAATTGGGGTTACTAGCATCAAACTTAGGGTTAGGGTTAGCATTAGGATTAGGTTTACATTTAGGTTTGTTGTCAAGTTTAGGGTTAATAGATATAGTTAGGGTTGAGGTCAGAAATATTATTATGAATAACTTAAAAAATAAATCAAAAAAGATTTGATCAAAAGGAAAAATCAAACATAAATCACAAAGATATAAATATATATTTACCATAGAAAAAACTAGAAATCAAGTAAATAAATAAGAATTACAAAGACAAATCAAAACGATGAAATAAAAAACCTTACCATAAATAAATTAAAGATCGAATAAATAAATCAAAATAAAAGATAATTCAAATATTTGAATAAACTAAAGGATGAAATAAATAAATAAATAAAAAGATTTTATCGCAAAGATTTGATTAACATATCAAATAAACTAATCAAAGCTTTAAACAAGTTAAAAGACCAAGTGTAAAAGATAATTCAAATATTTGAATAAAGTAAAGATGAATTAAATAAAGAGATAAACATATTTGATCAGAAAGATAAATCAATTAAAAAGGAAAATTAGAGATTTGATCTCAAAGCTTTGATTAAAATATCAAATAAACTAATCAAAGATAAATAAAAATATGCCCCCATTTTCTTTAGTCATTTAAATAATGACAACAATAAATAAAAGAAGGATATGTTCCCGCATCCCGTGAAGAAGGGAATTATCTAAACTAAGAAGGATTAATTTTGTTTTTTGAAAGAAAGGGTAAAGAATTAGGTAGAATCGAATTTTCTTTAAAAGAAAGGAAATTTCCCATTCTATAGTAAATAAATATAAAAGATGGAAGTAAATACTGTTACTAATTAATTATAGTATTCATCATTGATGTAATTATATATATATATATATAGGGGATGAATAAGTAGTTAGTTAAATAAATAAATACATTGTATATAGGAAAGAGATATTTTATTTTGAGTTTAACATTGTTAATATTAAGGAAATATTATTACAAAGAGAAGTATTAAGATATTAACATTGTCATTGTAAAGAGAGGATTAATAATTGTTAGCTGTATTTTCCTTGCCCTTTTGTAAAATATGGATATTGCATATTCTCAACCCTCTTAACTATAATAGCTTTGTCGAATTTAAGCTAATTACCTTATTCAAATTTTTGGACTCATTGCTCAGTTAGTTTGCACATACCCTATAAATTAATGTTTTGTGAAATAGTTATTTTACATGATTTTTTAAAATATGGTTTAGTAGCCTCTACCAAAACACTTTATATTAAATCATCACCATGTTGTTGGGTAGAAACCCAGCCTAGAATAATTATTTAATCTACCTAGCCCATTATGCAATGCCTTATATGCAAAGCCTAAATTATCCAATTAATGAATGTTATTTGGGGCTCACGCTAGATTTGAAAGATTTAATAATAAGTTGCACTCAAAAAGAACAAGTCAGTTACATCTAAGTATTTTGGATGTAGAGATTCTTAAGTTTCCCCCCCCCCAACACGAATATTAAAATAACTATTTTAGAGTCAACCATTCTTGTAGTAAACTAAATTGTCCAAACTTAGACATTTAAGTCGTTGGAAGGAATTTGATTTTTACCCTCCAAGAAACTCGTCTATAAGGAGTCACCCAACATGAACCCATCGCTGATTAAACCTTGAGTTGTACCTCATTCAAGTGTATTATTACCAATATAGTGATAGGCTTAGGAGTTGTGTTGTATAATGGTGGCCCGCTGCAAAAGTGTTAGGTTGCTAATGTATGTTGTGAAAGAAAAAAAAAATGTCGGGATTGTAAATGAATAGTTCTAGCAGTGAAAAAATGGTCACCTAAATCACACAGCTAGGAATAAGTTAATAAGCTATATATCCTCTAGGTTTTTTAAAAAATAATAGTGTGTGTGATTTTATAATAGTTATATATACAGATTTTGAATTAAATTTTAATCTGTGTTTATATTTGGTGAACTTGATTATGCATATAAGGGAATTTGTATGTTTCTTTATTGTTGTATGCTATTTTTTAAAAAATGTAGTTTAACTTTAAATCCATTCCTTAGATAGAATATTTTTACCCCTTTTTCTAATAATGCTAATTTTTATTTGTTGATCTAACTACAAATATATGACTAAGTGAACTAATAAAATATCTCCCTTCGTCAATTCCAAGCATGCTCATAAAGAGCATCATTATTCCATTTTCTAAGCATTTCTCGATGAAGATCTTGTTTCTATTATGGTTTTCATGTTCGCACCCCGTTTCCAAATGTCCTTTTACAAATCACACACATGCAGCTTTTATTGCTATCAAATACTAAAAGATGTTCCTCTTACGAAACTCCCCAGGGGATGGCAAACTAAAATAGAAGTACACTGTAAGATGGTTTAACTTCTTTTCCACCTCTTTTAGAACCATCAAACATGTAAGATCAGTTTAATCATTTTTGCATCACTTTTTCCCATATTAGTGCATTGCTTGGTTTAATGGTTATTATTTGATGGCTTCAGGTAAATAGTATTATGGGAAATAGTGTAGTTGGTTATAAATATTTGTTTTATGGTCACTTGGTTGGTTCCCTACAAATGTTAAGCAAAGGGGCCTCCTTTACTATTCTCTATTGTGAAGGTTGAATTCCTTGCCCTGGGTAGAGTACTTTCCCTTATTGTTTTCTCCCCCACGAAGTACCTTCGTATGAGTACTTGTCGTATACCGACAGGTTGGTTCATGGTTTTTTGTCAAATATTTACTTGATGGATTACTAATTTCCTAAGTAGTATATTGTTATTCATGGTGTTTAGATATGTGTGGAAAAATTGGGTAAATGAATGATGCTCATAAACTTTTCACATGTTCAATTATTGGGTGGCCAATTCTTCTCCCATAAATTACATCACTTTATATCCTCTAGGTTTTAACAAAAAAAAAAAATTAGTGTGTATGCATTTATAATAGTTATATATATGGGTTTTGAATTTAGTTTTAATCTATATTTATATTTGTTGAACTTGGTTATGCATATAAGGGAATTTGTATGTTTCTATATTGTTGTATGCTACTTTTTAAAAATTGTTGTTTAACTTATAATCTGTTCCTTAGCGAGAATAATTTTATTTCTATTTAAAAATGCTAATTCTTATTTGTTCATCTAATTACAAATATATGACTTGATTGAACTAATAAAATATCTCCCTTCATTGATTCCAAGCATGCTCATAAAGAGAATCATTATTTCATTTTCAAAGCATTTCTCGATGAAGATTTTGTTTCTACTATGGTTGTCATGCTCCCACCCCATTTCCAAATGTCCTTTTACAAATCACACACATGCAACTTTTGTTGTTATCAACTACTTAAAGATGTTCCTCTTACAAAACTCCCCAGGTGATGGCAAACTTTCACCCACCAGCAGACATTATCACGATATCTAGCAGCTCGTCTGAGGGAGACATTACAGGATCAAAAGCTAATGCTGGTCCTCCCTCACCTTCAGACTCTTCTTCTGTTATTTGGCCTGGCGTGTACCAAAGCAACGTTGCAGTCCTTGCAGAGAACATTGTGAGAGGTTGTGAAGACACTATTGAAGATGCTAAGAAGACATGCGAAGAACCCTTCCAAGTGGATAACCATGACATCGAGATGGTGCAACAGGCAGTCCAAAAATTCCATACAACTTATTTTGTTCTTGATGCGTACTGCGACTTCCTTCGAGCAATGAAGTATGATGCATTGTATGGAATGGGAAATGGTACTAGGATTAAGGAAGACTTTCTAAAACTCCTAGCAGACATAAAGTAGATTGTAAATAGCTTGCTTAAGATAGCTACTTGTTTTTTTTGAGGTGTTGGGGATAATGGTTTTGCTTTTGACACAACACGACAACATCGACTTACGATTTTTTGTAAAGATGGGCAGCATGGCTTTCCTCTCGATATATAATGTATACAATGGCTGCTAATCATCTGACCCCTTCTTTTTTCCTAGCACAACAAAGTAGTTAAACCTTATATCTGGTGTTGCAAAATCTACTATGCAGTGGAAAGAATGTACAACTCCTTCCCCCCCCCACTCTACTACTTTTTCCTTTGGTCCTTTCCATTGTACATATGCATCTACCAATATGGCAATTGACTCGATGTTTCTACGCATTAATTTTTTGTCTTCTTCGCTTCATGTATCTTCAATCTAATCTAATTGAACTATACAGATGCATCTTTGAGCTATTGCAATCAAAACTATACATATTCCATGTATGCAAGTGACTAAAAATTAGTATAGCTGATGGTAAATTGCATAGAGAGTGTCTATTTTCCCTTTCCTTGCTCCACATAATGAGGTAGATGTTTATAAAAAAAATGTGCATAACTGACTTTCCCCTAGCTGTGTTGCTACTTGCACCCGTTTCAATTTTGTTTGCTTGAATCTTTTTTTTGCCTGCTCGACTTTATATACCAATAAGTTGATGTAGTTTGCTGGAAGGGTTGTTCTATTGACTTCTTCACACAATCGGCTTACATCCAATCCATTTCTGCAGGATCCTCTCCTTGCCTTGCACCATGGCAAGCTTATTGACTCCAGATGCAATTAGATTGATGCATGGAGGAAATGTCACTTTGGAACCTCATGTCCAAGTCATAGCTATCTCAAGTTTTGGCTTCGAATATACACACATCAATCGATATAGGTTGGAAATCTCTGATGGTGTGCACAAGCACAAAGCATCATTACCAACTAAGTACAACTCCTTCATAGAATCCAATGTGCTTGCACCTAGCTCCATCGTGCAATTGAAAAGATACAGTTGTCCTCAAACAGGTAGCACACGGTATGTTTATGAACTAATTTCTATACCGCACAAGAATACGTGAGACCTACTCTCCTCTTAGATTTTGTTACTTATACTTTGTCTTGCTTTAAATATTAAGGTGGATTGTTATTGTCGACCTTGAAATTGTGCACACAACACATGCTATTGTTGGGGAGCCAGTTTTCCTATGCATAGAAGACCTTCAACAACTTGGGCGCTCAACAGGAGAATCCTCTGGCTTGGCCACATCTTCAAAAAGCCCTTTCCTTCCTGAAAGACTACCTCCTCGACATCTCCTATTTGGTGTCAGCCCGATCCTGCCGAAGGAGGCACCATTGACAATAACGCCTATCAAAAACTTGAATCCATTTCAGCCAAGGTGGACTGTTAAAGGTCGTGTAACTGTGAAATCTGAAATACGTAGCTACACCACACAGAAAGGAAGTGGCCATATCTTCACCTTTGATATCATAGATTGTGAAGGAACAGAGACACGTGTGACATGCTTCAATGAAGCAGCTCACACCCATTGTGATAAAATTATCGCAGGAGCTACATACACATTGTCTGGAGGCACGGTTCGACCTGCTAATAGAGTCTATAACAAGCTTAATAGTGGGTTGGAAATTTCTCTTAGCCCTGACTCAAGGGTTTCCCTCTGTGAAGATGATGATTCCATCCCTAAAGAGCAATTCTCTTTCACACCCCTCAATGCATTGATGAGCAAAAGCAACGGTTCGAATGTTGATGCAATTGGAATTGTCACTTGTGTACATCCATGCACCACCATCAGGAGAAGAGATGGGACAGAGGTCACACGACGGACTTTAACAATTATTGACATGTCCAACACAAATATAAATGTTACTTTATGGGGCTCGTCCGCCGAAAAGGAGGGTGCACAGCTGCAAGAGAAATACCTCATGCGTGAATCTCCAGTTCTCGCAATTAGGAATGGTCATGTGTCCGAATTCAATGGAAAGGTGATCAGCACCTCATCCACTACAAGACTATCGATAGACCCTCAAATAGAAGAGTCAGAACGGATTAAAACATGGTTCAAAGAAAAAGACAGTACAATTCAGGCTTTGTCTACTAGCTCCTTTCACATGCCCCCACCTACTAGAAGGCTTACGATCAATGCAATTCGTGAAGAGGCTCGAAATGCAACACACCCTCTACAGTGCATGTTGGTGGCAACAACACGATTCATAAAAACTGACTCATTCTGTTATCCAGCATGCCCTTCCCGCTCAAGTAACAAGCCTTGTAAGAAAAGACTATCGCAGACAAATGATGGAAAGTGGTTTTGTGGAAAATGTAATGCAATAATTGACACCTGTGACTATAGATATATACTTCAAGTCAAGTTGCAGGACCACACAAATATAATATGGGCAATCGCATTCGACGAAGGGGCGACACAACTCATGGGCATGCCTGCAGACAAACTCTACAATCTACAATTTGATCAAGCTGCTGATAGAAATGTGGAGGAGGTGATTAAGAGTGTCTTGAACAAACATTATGTATTCACACTGCGTTGTAACCTTGAAATGTACAATGCAGAGGAACGCTTAAAAGCAACCATTGCCAGGGTCGAACAACTAGATTACATTGAAGAGAATAGCTTTTTGCTTAAAAATATCCAAGAAATGTGCAATGTAAAGGCTTCTCCCCCCATTGAACCCGATGTTGTACCAGAGCTGGTTGTGCAACTCTAAGGATCGCTATAGCCATACTACATAGCCTAATATAGTTGCCACGCTCTCTTTACAAGTGTAGTATGACTATGGATGGTATGCTTCGCAAAAAAAAACTCGTGTTGTAAAGAACTATGTCAATTTATTTTTTATCTAAAAAACTACCATGTTAATGCCTTTAAATGGATACAAATATGTAAAATATTGTTTTCCTTTATTCAAAAAAAAATGCCCATGTTCATTTACAAGCTTACAGATGCACCTTTGTCTACTACCTCCAAATTTTGTTCTTTCTCGTATTGCAACATGCATTCGCGAACCAATGAGGAGTATCTTTACATTTTCATCTACATTTTGGCTATGCAAGCATTTTGGTTTCATCTTGTTTTGCTATGCTCGTATTCCTGATCTACCCTGCTATGTACAGACCCGCATATGGCAGACTCCTCAACAGGGAACAATGCAAGTGACCCATATAATAAGGAGGTAAGAAGACAAAAAAACTGAGAAAGAAATCGGGCCTACTATGCTCGCCATAGAGAAGAGATAGCTACTCGAAGGCGACAAAAAAGATTGCATGAGAGCCAAAATAGCCCCCAACAAACAGAAGCCCGAAGAATGCAAGACTGTGAGAGAAGTCGAGCTTACTATAAGCGTCATAGAGAGGAAATAAATGCAGAAAAGCACAATAGCTCTTTACAGAAACAAACATGCCTACATCAACATGGAACAATATGCAACGACAATGATAACTTCATGATGGCAATGAAAAATTTTGTCAGAGAATAGATGCACTGTCCAACCGAAAAACATGCATTGTATGCAAGGAATGTTACCCAGGCATGCTTGTCCATTCATCAGGTTCTAATGCAATGTGTAAAAGATGTTTCGCTGAGAGAGGCATCCATCGGTTCTCTGCACTCAACAACATGGACCCAGGAGAGCAACCATTTGTTTTGAAAAGACTCACCCAAGTGGAGGAAATGCTCATTGCCAGAGTCAGCCCAGTACTACAAGTCACCCACACTCTTGGAGGGCAGTATAGATATAGTGGCCACACGATCAGCTTCCCACAAGATATCACCGACATTTCAAAAGTTCTTCCACGAAGAATACAAGAGTTGGATGTTCTCATAGTTCGAAGATTACATGTAGAAGGTCATTATTATGATTGTTATGTCAGTAGAAGTCATATCAGAGATGCGTTGCAATACAAAGTCAAATATGACCCATACTATCATGATGTTGCAATTAATTTTGAGCACTTAGAGCTATTTCCTGAAGCAAGAACAAACATAATGAATATGCTACACACCGTTGAAACCAGTGAAGACATGGTGGTTCAAAATAATGAAATTGACTCTGATGGGGATGATATTGAACGCAGCACAGTAAACACATCGTCATTTATGGCTAGACTTCCAAATAGATGCCGTGAGTTAGAAATTATTAAGAAAACATTAGACCTTGACGACAACACTAACAACATTATAGACTAGCCTGAAATAAACTCATCACCAATAAATGAATACAATACTGAGGGGTTGCTTGATATGGCATTTCCAACACTCTTTCCAACTGGAGTTGCACTACAAATGCAACCATGAATTAGGGAAGTACAGATGCATGAGTATGCACTCCACTTAATGAGATTTCATGACCATAGATTTGGAAGGCATCCAAGGTTCCGATATTTCATGCTTAATCTTATGATGCACCATCGTAGCCAGGGGCTTGCTGCAGTTTTCATTAAAAAAAATGCAGAAGAAAACATGCCAACCACTATTGAGGACCTCCGAGCACACTTGAAAAACTTACCTGACACACAATTAGCTCAAGAGCTCATGCACTTTGGCTCTTCAATGCGGGGTACAAGACCATATTGGAACAAGTGTCGTGCTGAGCTAACAAATATGATCAGCCAAATAGGGTCTCCCACTCTATTCTTCACATTAAGTGCAGCTGACACAAAGTGGCCGGACCTGCAATGTTTGATCTCAGATGGTGTACCGGTATGAGTAGTCAACAAATAAACAGCGTTTAGAAAATGTAGTCAACAACCCCCACACCACATCATTATACTTGCATCAACGATTCACAATGTTTCGTGAAGAGGTTATTGAGAAACTCCTCAACGCAAAAGATTACTGGTACAGGTATGAGTGGCAGCACTGTGGCACCGCACATGTACATGGTTTCCTTTGGCTCCATGATGCACCGAACATGGATATACTTGATTGGGATGATAGTGTTGCTGTTGAACAGGCAAGGAAATTCTTTGACATGTATGTCAGTGCTTGGAACCCCCGTCCTGCATCAGCAAGAGACAATTTGATTTTCCGATCTTTCCAAGATGATCCTTGCCTACTCGACACAACAGGTATATTTGCTACAGACCCCTCTCATGACTATGAAGAGATCATCAATCGTGTCCAGAGGCACACAAAATGTAGAGAGGGGACATGCTTGCGAAAGAAAGGGAGAAAACTAGAGTGTCGATACAAAGCTCCATGGAAAGAGAAACTTATATCTACACTATCATGTGACAATTGTGGGATGAAACAATATGAACCTGCACAAAATGATGATAGGCTAAACATACACAATCCAGAAATGATTTCAATATGGAGAGCCAACATAGATTGTCAGCCTGTCATTTCGCGAGCAGTTGTTTTGAAATACATTGCCAAATATGCATCAAAAGCAGAGAGAGCATCTGAGACTTGTACTGATATGCTAGCAAGAATATCTGCAACCCAAAAAATAGATGTCCCGGCCCTTGCAGCATACCGAAAGTTCATGGCAGAAATCGTGGTAGAGCGTGATATTGGAGCACAAGAAACATGCCATATGCTTCAAAAACTTCCACTTATTATTTGTAATCTGCCGTTTACATCTTTGAATGTTGGCCAAAAAATGTTCCATCGAATAGCAAGAGGACCACATGAAAGCCATCTATAGCCTAGCTACCTTCATTCGTACATTAATCGACCTCTAGATTTGGAAACAACAACGCTACTTGAATCTGCACGGTCTTTCACGTACTCTGCGAGTCGCAAGGGATGCAAGTGGAAAGAAAGAAAGGTCAAAGCGATTGTCAATGTTTTCCCAAAGTTCTACACCATCCCAAAGAGGACTCAGACCAGTTTGAAACATTTTGTTGGAGTGAGCTTCTACTGTACAAGCACTTCCGAAGCTTCGAAATTGACATAGGGATAACCAAGGATACAATACTTGCAAATTGGAAGCAAATGAATGCATCCAAATATGATGTATGGCATGTCCCTCGCACTTCCCCCTCAGACGAAAACACCAGCGATGCAGAATCCGATAGCAAAATTGAGGTGGACACAAGGGGCATACTTGAAATGAATGAATGGGAATTATTTTCGCAAATGGGCCCCTCAAACAATATCAATGTACATGAGCTTGACCTGCTTGGCAGGCGTGAGTTTGATAGCAGCTATAAATGGGAACAACTTGCAGTGCCCCAGGAACTTCACGAAATCGCCACACAATTCATAAACATGAAAAAAACATGTAGCCATGAAAGGCATGCTCCAAGTAAGTATGTTGTCCCAGACTATACATTATCTTCCAAACAAAAACTAGCACTCACACATATTATCAACCATAGCAAGCATCACTCAAATAAACCATTGTACATGATTATTCAAGGGACAGCAGGTACAGGGAAATCATACTTGATTGCTCGAATAAGAAAAGCACTTGATAGTTACAATATGCACCAGCAAAGCCAGCTACTCACATTGGCTCCTACAGGGGTTGCTGCATTTAATATACATGCATCAACTATACATTCAATGCTTCGAATCCCTGTCAAAGAAATGCACCCATTGCAAGGACAATCATTAATAACATTTCAGGAAGAGATGAAACACATAAGATATATATTGATTGATGAGATGAGCTTCATAGGACCAAAGTTGCTACTGAAGATAGATGCAAGACTACGTGAGGCCTTCCCGCATCGACAACATCTTTATTTCGGTGGGGTGTCAATAATCCTGATTGGTGACCTTGCACAGCTCCCGCCTGTAATGGACAAGCCTATTTACACATCACACTCAAATGCAAAAACACTATGGGACCTGTTCACGACCGTTGTCACCTTAGACACAGTGTTTCGTCAACAAGGTGAGACTCCAGAACAATGGCAATTCCGTCAACTATTGCAAAACATACGCAATGCACAAGCATCGCAAGAGGATTGGGAACTTTTACAAACACGCACAGACAAGCATCTCACCTCTACGGAAAAAGAAATGTTCGACAATTCAATGCACTTATTTGCTACCAATGATTTAGTTCGACTTCACAATAGAAGAATGTTAAAATTGTTAAACCGTCCAATTGCAATAAGTGCTGCAACTACCAACAGGACTGAAGCAGATAATGCAACTACTGATGAACAACTTGAAAAGCATGTATTGCTTTGTAGAGGGCAGCGCATCATGCTGACAACCAACATATGGACACATGCAGGCCTTGTAAATGGAGCTCTAGGTGAAGTTGTTGAGATAGTTTACAGCCTTGGTTCCAGACCACCAGATGTTCCACTTTACGTAGTGGCAAGGATCGATAATAATAGTGGGCCAGCATGGAATGAAAAGGACCCCAAAAGTTTACCAATAGTACCTATATCATTGGGCAGCCGTAGACAAATTCCGCTCACAATGGCATGGGCTATTACCATACACAAATCCCAAGGCCTAACGCTTGCCAGAGCAACTGTCGACATTGGAAAAATAGAACGACAAGGACTAACATTTACAGCTATATCCAGAGTGAAATCGTTGAACAACCTTCATATTCAGCCAATGTTCTCCTTTGAGAGATACTCAAAAATGCATAACCACCCATACACAATTATGAGAAAAGAAGAGGAAGCCCGATTACAACAACTATCTCTAAAAAGCCAAGGTAGACAACTCTTTACCCTTTCTCCCTCACGTCGCTCCTACTTTATTAGTGTTATAATAAATTGCATGTCCTTTGAGTAACTTTTTAATTTTATTGGCAAAAAAAAATATTTCCCCTTTATTAGTGTTATAATAAATTGCACATGGAGCAATCATTGTACATGTCAACAAAA
>VDFB02132934.1:0-33913 GCA_007258455.2 Sequoia sempervirens | reverse complement strand
TTGTTCAAACTTACCCCCCTTTTCTCGATCCTGTTGATTTTGAGGATTTTCTTTTAAGACCAAGTCACCAACTTGAAATTTTCTTGGTATGACCTTGTGATTATAACTTTTGAACATTCTTTGTTGATAGGATTTTAAATAATCCACAACATGCTGACAATGCTCATCCAATAGTTCCAACTCTTGTAGCCTAGATACTCTATAATCTTCTTTTGAGATAATTCCCTTTAAAGACACCCAGAGTGATGGTAGCTCAACCTTAATAGGTAAAATGGCCTCTGATCCATACACAAGGGTGTAGGGTTTGGCTCCTATCAGGGTGTGAATGCTAGTATGGTAAGCCCACAGAGCAAGGTTCAGTTGAACGTTCCAATCACATCCGACATCGTTGATGGTTTTCTTTAATATTTTCAAAATGATTTTGTTCAAGGCCTCTACCTAGCCATTTCCTTGAGGATAGTAAGGCATAGAAAATCAATGTTGAATATGAAAATTCTCACAAAGTTCTTGGACATCCTGATTCTTGAAGGTTCTACAATTGTTAGTGACAATGGACCAAGCAATACCACACTGAAAGATAATGTAATTTAGGATGAAGGATGCAATTTTTTTCTGGTGATTTTGATTAAGGGAATAACTTAAATCAACCTTGTGAAGTATTCTATGGCTGTGATGATGAACTTGTGCCCATTGGAAAATGACAGATGAATCTTACCTACAAGGTCAAGTCCCCATTGACAAAAAGGCCATGTTTTTGCAAATGGTTGTAGTTAATAGGATGGTGCATGAATGAGGTTTCCATGAATTTAACATTTTTGGCACTTCTTGAAAAATTGAAAAAAATCCTTCTCCATGTTTAGCTAGTAGTATCCCAATCATAGGAGTTTTATAGCAAGAGTTAGAGCACTTCAATGAGTTCCATATATACCTTCATGAACCTTGCGTAAAGAATTTTCAGCTTCGTTACATTCAAGACACCGAAGGAGAGTACCATCAAGACCTTGTCAATAAAGAACATCAGCTATTAGGGTATGTTGAGCTGCTTGTTGAATAAAGTTACATTTATGGTTTTAGGATAGATCTAGTGGTAGGGTATTGTCTCTTAGATAGGTGTAGATCTTCCCATAGATAGAAGCTTCAACCTTGACTAGATGGTATATGACTTGGGATTCAGGGTTATCATAGGTAGGGTTAAATAGTTGTTCCACCATGAACTCATAACAAGCTTGTTTCTTAGGTATCTATAGTAGAGAAGCAATGGTCGCCATAGCATTAGTAGCTTTGTTGTACCCTCTTGGAATTTTTTCAAATTTGATTTCAACAAAGTGCTTCTTGAAGTCATCAACCATTCTTTTGTAAAGCATCAAATTTTCATTTTTTTTTTATAATCATCATTAACCTAATTTATGACCAATTGAGAATCTCCATAGACCTATACTCTATGATTTTCCATTCCACAACTACCTTGATACCAATGATCAATGCTTCATACTCAGCTATGTTACTAGTGTAGCGAACATTAACCTATAAGAATTTAGAATGGTGTGTCTTTAAGCATGAAAAATAGGATTCCTGCACCTGATCCATGTTGCATGTAAGATGCATCAAAGTATAATACCCACTATTGTATTGACACTGTAAGAACATCTGCATATGGAAACTCAATGTTCATTAGATGATCATCTTGTAATGTTGCTTCAACTAATTGATCCACTATTGCTTGGCCCTAGATTGCTTTCCTCTCCACATTGGATGTCAAACTCAATCAATATCATTACCCACTTGGCTAATCTTCCTGTTAGGGAAGCTTTGCTAAGTAGATACTTCAATGGATCAATTTTTGCTATGAGTTTGATGGTATGGGTTAACATGTAGTGTCTTAGTTTTTGAGTAGCCAATACTACTACCAAACAAGATTTTTCAATAAATATGTAGTTGATTTCATAGCCATTCAAGGTTATGTTGATGTAATAAATAACCCTTTCTTTTCCTATAGAATATTCTTGTGCCAGTAGAGCTCTCAAAGATACCTCTGTTGTTGCTAAGTAGAGTAATAATGGTTTTCCTTCAGTTAGAAATACCAATATAGGTGGTGCAATCATATACTATTTCAATTGATTAAAAATTTCTTCACATTTTTTATCCCATTTGAAAGAAACGTTCTTGTGTAGCAAGTGATTAAAAGGATGAGTTTATCTACCAATTGTGCGATGAACCTTCTAATATATTGAAATTGTCCCTGTAAATATTTGAGTTGGCTAATATTTTTGGGAGGAGGCATCTCAATAATGGCTTTGACTTTCACAAGATCCACCTCAATGCCTTTAGCTAATACTATATATCCTAAAAGTTTAGTTGATGTCATGCCAAATACACATTTCTTGTGATTTAACCACACATTGAACTTCTCTAACTGAGTGAAGATTTTATCTAGGATTTCTAGATGTCCTTCCCTAGTGAATGATTTGGTTAGCAAGTCATCCACATAGTCCTCCATAAATGTGTGAATCATTTCATGAAAGGTAGTGGTCATCACACACTGATAAGTAGACCCAACATTCTTCAACCCAAAAGGCATGAGGTTCCAATAGAATGTAACCCATGGGAATGTGAAAGTAGTTTTCTCTTGATCTTCTAGTTCTATTTTAATCTTATTATAACCTAAAAATCCATCCATGAGTGATAGCATTGCACGAACCATTGTTAAATCTATGATAATGTCAATGTTAGGCAAAGGAAAATCATCTTTTAAAAAAGGCTTATTAAGATCTCTAAAATCCATACATATCCTGATGTTGTTATCTAGTTTTGAAACTAGTACAATATTTGAGATCCATTCATCATAATCAATTGGATGGATAAATCCTGCATATAGTAGTTTCTTCAATTCAACTTTCACTAACAAGGCGATATGTGGATGCATTTTTCGCAATTTCTGCTTCAATGGCTTAAATCTAGGTGGTAGTGATAAATGATGCATTATGAGATATGAATCTATCCTTGTCATGTCAATGTAGGACCAAGCAAAGTTGACTTGTCTCTCTTCAAAGAATTTGGTGAAGCTTGGTTTTTCTTCCTCTATCATGGATGCTGCTAGATGTAGGGTCTTCACTATTTCAATTGTACCAATGTTGATGGATTGTGTGGGATCAACTAGTACTGAATATCTCTCATGATAGTTATTGGGAAGAGTGTCAAATCTCCCATCTTTCGGTGCCTCACAGAGGTTTTCACTATGAGATGTACTCTTTATTTTTACTTTTTCCTAATCTAATACTGCCATTAAATGGTTTTCACCATTAAATAAATTTTTGATATTCATTTTGTAGCTGAGAGATTTAGCACTCCCCTTGTCTGAAGCTTCATTATGAATTTTTTTGGTGGAACATGTTTCAAGATTATCAAAGCAAAGGAAGTTCACAATTGCATCATCATTTGGAAATATAGGTATATCAAGTAGCTTGGTTTGATCCCAGTCAATTAGTTTGGGGTTTACCAATGGTAAAGAATCATCAAAATGGTTAAGGTCAGAAGGGGTAAGTGTCATGATGGTAATTTCATCAAAGTGTTCGATAGAAATGTTAAGGTCTATGATGTTACTCTCCTCTAAAGGATCTATCTCACTCAAAGTTTGATCATCTTCGCTAAAGTCATCGATATGTTGTGATCCAAATTCAATTGGTCTAGACCCTAAGCTTTGTCCCTCCATTCATGTTGGTGCATACCTTTGTATCACACAAATTTATTTATCTTGAAAAGATTCTTTAGAGAGTGAGTCCCATTCATATTCATTGGAATCTATTTCAAAACTAGCTTGTAGCTATAGGATTCACTCACAAATCTATTGCTTTGATTTTTCTTCTTCTTTTGACTCTTCTTTATATCCTAGTCCCATTTTGTCCTTTGAATTGGGTATGATAGGCTATATTGGTTCTATGATACCTTATTTTCTTTTTTGACAAGACCTTTTCCCTCATATCCCATCTTATCTAGGATTGTAAACCCTTTACCATAAGGCTCAGTTAGCACATTGGAAGTTGATGCTTGTGATGCTTCTACATCTCTGTACAACCAATTTAAAACATCCTTGTCTTCAGATTAATCCACTAAAGTGACTGCTTTGACAAAATTACCATGAAAGAGTGTGGTTGGTTGTGAGGAATCTTGTCTTGATGTGGATGACAGCCCATAGGATCTTGGCAAAGGTAGCAACTGTGAAAGACACAAGGATCTTTTGAGTGAACCTTTTCCTCAAACTGATTTGACAAAGAATTTAATTAACTTTTGTTACTTAATGGAGTAGAATAACTGATACCCTTATCTTTTGATTGACCCTTTTTCTCAACCCATTGTGACAAGGAATTTAATTGTATCTCATTGTTGGATGAACTAAGAGTGTGAGATTCTCTATTATGTGGCACAAAAATATCTTGGACTATTTTAAGCATGGTACAATATTGAGGATTGTTGGAATCAGCTGAAATGGTAATCTCTTGTCCATTGAAAGGAAATTTCAAGTACTGGTGATACGTTGACGACACTTCTTGCATCTCATAGATCCAAGGACATCCAAGAGTATATTGTATGTCAAATCCTTATCTAACACTTTGAAGATTATATCTTTTATAGTCGGTCCCACTTGAATTGGTAACATTATCAATGCTTGGGAGGATCTCTCTTCATCATCATAGGCTTTTATAGTGATTTTTCTTCTAGCATCAATTGCAATTTTTGAATATCCAAGTGCACAGATAAGTTTTAAAGTGCAGATATTTAGGCCAACTCCACCATCTATTAGAACACATTTGACCCGATGTTTGTGAATTAAAATCTCAATGTGGAGGGTAGCATTATGTGGATGGGTGAGTGATACATCATCATTTTCAAAAAATGATAGGCAATGAGGTGTTGTCAAGTGTCCCACCATAGCTTGGAATTGACAAAATTCTAGATTATTTGGTATTGTGGTGGCTACTAGAGCTTGTTCCATAATTTCTTTGTGAGTAGGTGAAATTTTGAGAAGTTCTAATATTGATATTTGAGCTGGGATTTTCTACAGTTGATCAACTATGTTATCCTGAGTTGCAGAGGTAGCAGGTGTCTTAGATGCAACTCCTTTCAATATTACTTTTTCCTTCCCTCTTGTGGTTGTGTTGACTATTGATAATCTTGTTTTTCTCTTATTTTAATGACATTAATCTGATTATCAATGGTAACAACATTTGTGATAAGAATTATTGGTGCAATATATTTAATTTGACTTGATTTGGTGTTGATTTGGGTGTCATTGAGTTGATTTTATGTTGTAGCAATGTCATCATTTTGATTCATCCATAAAAATGTCTTGTTCATGCTCAATTGTGATGTTAGTAATTGGATTATCAGTTGCAATAAATTCTTGCTTGTCATGGGTTTGATAATCAACTACCTCAATATGAAGAATGGTAGAATCATAGACATAGTTCATGTTTTTTCCTTTGGTGTTTGATGAAGAGAATTCCCCTTTTTTCATAATTTGGTAAAGGATTCTTGAATGCTCCATTATCAACATTTGTTTGGGGTACTTCTACAAATATTTCCTTTCTATCAATCAAATCTTGTACCAAATGTTTCAATTGCATGCAGTCATTTGTTTTATGGCCCTGTTTCTATGAAAATCACCATAATGTGCATCATTCCACCATGAAGGTTTAACTCTTGGTTCCTAATCTCGTGCCTCTAGTAATGTTATAACCTTGGCTACAAGAAGTTCTTTTAATGATGATTTGAGTGATTGTCCCAAAGGTGTAAATCTTCTTCAATTTGATGATGTTCGATATGGTGGTGGTTTAGATTCAGTATTGTTTGGATTGATGTTTTTATTGGTGTTTTGGTTGGTGTTCTGATTAGTGTTTGGACTATTTTTAGAGGCATCAGCTGTCAAGTTAAAGATTGGTTTTTCATTTTGTGTTTCAGTTGCACCATCATTGTTACCAATATTTTTGTTTCTTTTCCAAAATTTTGGTTTATCATTGCTACTATAATGATTGGAGGAGTTTGCTGAGCTGTTTCCTTATTTTAAAATTTCAAGACTCCTCTGTTGACCAAAGCTTCTTCAATTTTGATTCCATTTTCAATCATTTTCTCAAAGGTGGGTGGACATTGCAATTCAATTCTATAACTCATCTCATCATTTATATTGTCAATGAAGATTTCCATCTTTTCCTTTTCAGGTATGGGATGAGCATATCTTGCAAAAAATCTTCTCTATATTTGTAAAAATATAAGGAATGATTCACCCTTTTCCTATTTTGTATTGCAAAGGTCTTTCATAGTTATCTTGTGTTGGATGTTGTAGGAGTATTAGGTGATGAAATTATTGACCAACTCTTCAAATGATTTGATACCTAGTGGAAGTTTGGAGAACCATTCCATGCATTTTCCACCTAAGCTTTGTGGAAACAATCTCATCAAATAAGTCTCTTTGTGTGAAAATTCCAAGCTCATGGTTCGAAATTCCCTTACATGATCTATAGGATTATTTTTACCATTGTATTTTTCATACTTTAGAAATTCACAGTTCTTGGGAAAAGGAATCATGTTAATCATTTGATCAAAAGGATATGGGAAAATGTCTTGCAACAGGTATCTTTCTGTGGTTCCTCTTTGCATGTCAAGAAGTTGTTGCAGATTTTTCATTTGATGAGTTAATGCGGCCATGGGATCTATGTTTGGTGGATTAGTTTCAGTTCTTTTAGGAGGTGCTTTCAATTGATTAGCATCAAAGTCATGTGGAAGTTTGATACCTTGATTAGCTATCATTAAGAAGTATTTTTCCCCTTCTTTTTCAAAAATCTTTTCCATGAACTTGTGGAACTTGGGATCTTGTTGAGCAGTTTGGATGTCTTAGTGATTTCATCATTTTTCAGGTTAGTGGAATGTATGAAAGGGATTTTCTTCACCTTTAGCCATGGTGTTTTGAGTCTCTGCTTCTTTTTCTTTGTGTTTCTCCTTTTTTGATCTTGTAAAAATGGGCATGCAATTGCTATAATTTTCACTAAACTTTGATCTTTATTTGGAAGAGTGTCAAGGATAATAACTAAGTCAAATAGAATGAAAAATTCCATTGATGAGACTAAGTTAAATATGATTATACAACGTTGTTTCGTAAAGGATGATAGATCCTAATGGTGAAACTTAGCTTAACAATCAGATGATGTGATTGAGATTAGGCACCTTAAGGGGTTAGATCTTAGTTTAGTTTGGAGAATTTCACTTGTAAAGGTCAATTTCTTGAAGTTTAAAACACTGTTGTGATTGAGGAATGATTCTGCTTTGGAAAGGATCCTTGAATGTGGTTCAAATTGATAGACAAATGGTAAAATTAACTCTTTGGTTTGATATTAATTAAATGTGCTAAAACAGGTTAGAGATGCACTAAAAGATGGAATAAATGCACTAATATAGCCTGGATGTGCTAGACTATCCCCTAGATGCATCAGTAAATGGACTCAATGTGCTTAATAATGGACCAAATGCACTAGAGAATGCACTAAATGTGCTAAAAGATGGACTCAATGCCCTGGAAAATGACAAGCAGATACACTAGATAATTGGCCAAATGCACAAAACAAGCTAGGGATGTGCTAGACTACCCCTAAATGTGATTTAGCTTGGTAATATATTGGATTATTAGGTGAATGCACTAAATAGGTTTCCAAATGTGCTGGAAAATGGAATAGATGCACTAGAAAATTACCTAGACGTGCTAGAAAATGGCCCAGATGCACTAGAAAAAGACTCAAATGCGCTAGGGAATGCTCTTAATGCACCAGAAAAGGACTTAGATGAGCTAGAAAGTGGATCAAATTCATTGGAAAATGACTCAGATGTGCCAAAATATGAGCTAAATGCATTGGAATAGGGAATGCATGCACTAAACTAGAAGTGTTTCACTATTTTGAGATTTTGTTTGGTTATTTTGCTTTTAATCAATGAAATGGATGTTTTTAGGGGATGATTTTTTTAATACTGATTTTATCTAGTTTCTTTATCTTTGAATTATGGAAATTAAGTGTTCTTAAATGGACGATCTCTTGAAAAATGATTCCAAACACAACAACAAGTTATAAAACAGTTGTTTCCAACCTAGGAACTAAAAATTAAGTGTATGTTCAAGAATTTGGTATGATTCCCTTTGATTTCCATAGGTATAGCACAAGAGAAAATAGATCAAACACTTTTCTAATGTCAAGGGTCACTTATAATATCACAACCCACATCTTAGAACTTTGTCAGCTCACACAGTCGTGTCACCCCCTAGAGTGCGCCTGTGTTTTTGTCTTTCTTGGGTCTTAACCAAAGTCGAATCCTCCACTTTTGGCTAGTAATCCTTGATAGTTATATGGTGAGTATCTTAGGGGAAAATTCTTCCCTCCCCTTTCACTGTGATTATTAAAAGTGTTTGGAGATTGACTCGGTTGGCTTCTACACTTAAGGTTCGTAGTAAGGGTTTTTGTTCAGTGCAGAAAATGATAAAATCCCTTAGGAAACCTCCCAACCTTAGAACAAAGGCTTTGGGGATGGTTATCTTGGACACTACCATTGAATTGTGAGTTTCCTCAAGTTCACTTTTGATTATAGTGGGTTAGAAAACTTGGCTTTAGTTTCTCCCACTTAGGTCATTCTTGTAGGGTGAGTATTTTTTCCCACTACGATAGGCCTTCTAAAGGTGCTATCAAAACATGAAAGAGTGAGTTTGGTATTCTAGTCACCTAGTGAAAGGGAGAGCATAAGCCTATCACTTTAGAAGCACAGTAGATAGGGTGTTCATTTACCTCTTAATTAAACTAGCTAATTTAATCAAAAGAAAGCACTAAAACAACTCCAACCCTTGCAAACACCATTAGTAGTTTCATATAATTTTCTTAGACAACATTTAAAAGTACCTAGAAAAAAAAGGTATCAATTAGTTCTCATAATTTTGAATTTCTGCAAAGAAAACTAGATGCGCTAAAACATAGAACATATGTGCTAAAACAGTACATGGATGCACTAAAAAACTATTGTATTTACTAGAAAAACTATTGTATGTGCTAAAATATCAACTAAATGCACTGAAAGAACCCCTAAATGTGCTAAAACGTGAGCTAGATGTTGAAAGATGCTCCAAATGCGTCGTAATAGGAATTGGATGCACTAAAAGAAACCATAGGTGCATTGCATAGATGTTCACATCCAGATTTGTAAACAAACTTTCTAGAAAACGTTAATAAAAACAAGGCTAAGCCCCATAGTGGGCGCCAATTTATGTGTGAGTAAAATATGTGAATGAGTAATGAAACCACACAATCAATGAAACATTACAATAGAGAATTCAAATAACAAATCTAATTGATTTGAAACAAATAAAATCTCTAAAATCGGACCATTGTTCTCTATCCTCAAGGATTTGCTCAAGTCGTTATGGCTCTCATATTTTGAGAATACACAAGACTTGTCAAATGACAACTTGAAGAACAAGATGTTGAAAAATGCAGGGAATCTATTTCTACATGAGTGATAAACTATATGATTGTGATGCTATGATAATGATGTTATGATAAAGATATGATGCTAAATGTTGTGATGCAAATATTGTATGAAAGCTACTATGATCACTAAAATGAAGCTAACAACTAAGCCATGACTATAGACTAATATGCTTCTAAATGGTAATTTCTAAATGCTCACAAATACTGATTTCTCATAAATTCTCTAATGAAAATTCTACAAAGTAAGATTGCTCAAAAGTGGGATATGAAATGTTGTAGAATGAGGCTACATTTATAGGATTTCCAAGGCATATTGTGATGTGGTAGCAACCAAAGGTAGGATTTTAGTTGGAGAGATTGAGGGTGGAGGATGAAGAAGTTAGAGGGAATAAATGAGAGTGTTACCTTTAATAGAACACTTTGCCTAGTGTGAGAGAGAATAAATGGAGGAAGAGAGCCAAGTGTCTCAAGTTTGTTTCAGAATTTGTTGAGGAAAAATCACATTTAAATATTAAGGATATTTAAATTCATGAGACCAATGACATGATGAGGTGGCAAGAAGAAAGAATTGTAGACATGTGACTAAATGTGAATTTGGAATTATTCAAATTTAGTAAGAAGATATTAATTAAAAATAAAACAAACTATTTAAATTTGTTTATTTAATTAAGATTAGAGGAATATGATTTAATATAAGAAGAAATAGAAAATATGAACTATATAAATAAATTTAGAATTTATTTATAAGTAGATGAAATAAGAGGTTTATTAATTAAATACCTTGTATTTAATTAATTAACTATCTTGACTAATTTTAGGTGCATACACTTGAAAGTCTTTTACAACACTTTACAACACCTTTACAAGACATCGTTAAATGCATTGGAAAGGGTCCAAGACCTAGTGTGGATGTGAAAAACATCTCACAACACCAAATCAAGGCCTCATTAAGTCTAGTCTATCATCAATTATTCCCAAGTCATGCAAGTTTCCTTTTTTCTATGGTACATTTAACCCCCACTTTAGTGAGAGGATGAACTTGCTTCAAACTCACACTAAAGTAGACATTCAAGAGAAATCCAAGTGTACAAATGTAGATGAAAAAGGATGACAAAGATCAAGAAGGAAATCAAGCCCCTAAGATCCAAGATCCTAAGTCAAACCATCAAGATACATAATCATGCAATGGAAAGAAGGAGAAAGATGAAAATGAAAAGGTGGATCAAGCTTCGATTGTTTGTCTAGCTAGTTGTGGATTAGATCTAGGCTATTTGTCCAAAATGCATACACACTCTAGGGCGACGAAACTCTTGGTTGTCCACCAAGTGAGAAGTCCTAAAAGGTGAGACAAATACAGTTGATATTTGCTCACATACACACAGGTGACTATGGGGAAATTCATGCCTTGGAGTGGGCTTCCCACTCAACTATACCAAAGTTATACCTCCTGATAACTTTAATAAGGTGCCACAAGGGGAAATGGTTTTTGAGCTCTACAAGGTAAGAAAAATTTTGTATGCTTGACACTCATAGACATTGTAAATGATAAATAGTGTAAGGAATGTTCAAACGGATTTTGCTTAGTTCATGCAATGTCTCATATTAGGGAACACCATGCTTAATGTCTCCAAGAGAGGGTAAGTACAAATGGTCTCATCTTGTTTCCAATAGAGGAGAAGTGAAAGGTCTCATCTTGGGGAACATTGTGCCAAATGTTTCCAAGAGAGGAAATCACAAGAAAAAGAAAATCACACAATGAAATGTGAGTGGGGATGTATGCCCTCACTTTAAAGTGGTTGCAAACACTAGTACTGTGAGAAATTTCTTTAAAGTAGATGAAGGAGAACATGAGAGCTTACTTGGAAAGCCCTATGCCAAATCATATGTTTCTGATAAGCTACGTCATGAAAAAGGGTAGTATGTCACATGTGAGCCAACTTAAGGCACATTGTCCATGTCCCAAGCTTTCTCTTATATGTTCATGAAAGGTTAAAAACTAGCCAAAAGAGGTAACAACAAGTGCTATACGAGGACAAGGCTACTAAACCCCTTGCCCCTACTAAGTGTAGGAAAAAGGTGAGCCGAAATGATTGATGAAATGTAGGTGAGAGTGAAAATCAATATCAATTAGAGGAATTAGGTGCCCCCACAAAATGAAGAATACCAAACTCCTAAAAAGGTTGGATTTTATGACTCAAATCCTTAAATTCATTAGTGGAATGACCATGAACTCTATGATAGGCGCAAAATGAAGTCTTGTAAGAGAATTTCTTTTGAGTTCTGGGAGGGAGGGTGATCAAGTGATCTTGGAGGAGTCTCAACAAGATACCCTCTTGATTGATGGGAGAAGGTGGTCTTGTGGTTTGCATCAAAGATGCATCTTGCTTAGTATTAGATTTCATACTTACACAAGTTTCTCTAGATTGCGATATTTTTTTCACTCTTATAGGAGGAGGGAAAATCTATTGGATGCAAATAATTAGTGTCTTCTGAGATGACATTGACATTAAGCGAAGGTGTATTTGTTGGTTGGATGGCTTGTAAGGGAGAATAGTCAAGACCACTAGTGTCAATGAGTTTAGGACAAGGACAACTTTAAGAAAACCCCCCCTCAGCGAAGGTGTAAAATCCTAGTGAATCTTTCCTTTTATTTGAAAAAAATTATTAATTTTCTTGGCGAATCTATAACACATTATTAAAAAAATTGTAAAATCCTAGTGAATCTTAATGAATAATTGGAAAAAATAATAATCACAATGGTGAATCCTAGCAAATAATCACTAAAAAGATTAATTACAATTGTAAATCTCTCCTTTAAAAAATTGCATAGTTGGTCAGCATAGTTCCCCAATATTTTTTTTGTATTTTGTAATATTGAAGTAGGGGCCCGGGGGTGACAACCACTGGTGGGGTCAATGGGGAAGAGCTCCTTTGTGGGGGTCGAGGGGGTAATGCCCCCTCGTAGGGTATGGGGATAGCGGCCTCGGTGCACTCCTATCGCAATACAGGTGGGGTCAAGGGGTAGAGCCCCTCGCTACCAAGCATAAATTCATTATTGAAAATGCATTGGAGCACACACAGATTAAGAATTTTTTAAAATTCTCACTTTAAAAAAAAGACTATAAAAAGTGAAATTATGACCATCGATTAGCTTTTTAATCGGATAGCTGCAAGTTGATTTTGTGAGTTTATATGCATGTTCCTTTTAAAAGGCTTGTTGAGGCCCAAAATTTGTTTTGGGCCACACAATTAAATCTAATCTTGTGGCCCAAAACAAATTTTGGGCCTCAATAAGCCTTTTAAAATGCACGTGCAAATAAACCCACAGAATCAACTCTACAACCATCCGGACAAAAGCTTTTCAATCAAATGGAAATAAATAAAAGTCTCTATTCATGTAAGTAAAAATATTCACTAAAATGAAATGGTAATTTATTATTAGTGGCGACATACCCCAAAATTAATGGTAGGAATATAATATTATTGGTGAATATAGGGTAATTAATATTGTAATTAGAGTATAAACTACCGCTAATCGGGCTTCACGACGACCGCTTGTGTTGAATAACAATGCATAGGTGAATTAATGAAGATAAACTTATTTTTTGTAAAAACTCATGCATTCTACATCCTTTTTAGCTTGTACTATTCACCATTTTTGAGGTCTCGATTTCAATTATTCACCAATTGGCAAGATTCACTCACTAAAAGTTTTCCTTTGGTTCGTGATGGAAAACCTGCTAAAGTTGATTCTAGGAGGTTAGGTGAGATTATTGATGTTGAGTGAAGGCTTGGTGATCTCTATCAAAGGGCAATAACCAAGACCATGAGTGGTGTGTTGTGTGATAGGGTCTATAGGGTTGCAAATACCTTGTTCATGAGCACCACATCCTTTTCCACTATATCCAAGTTGTTTCATTAGTTCATAACCATGTCCATAAATCTTTTTCATTGCTTTTGGATTGGGTTATTGTCTGTTATTGTGTTCATCAAAGGTTGTTGTGTAGTTTGTGTCTTTGTTTAAAGTGGTTGAGGTTGATCCTTTCAAAAGGTCATCAATATTTTTTGTTGTCATTATTGTTGTTCCTTTTCCGTTATTTTAATTGTTGTTGATGAATTTGTACTTGCCCATGAAGTCATGTTCAAAATCCAAGGAACCCCAATCATCTTCTAATAGCATCATGACTTGTTCAATATGTTGTTGTTTGTATTTTTGTTGTGCTGGTTCCACTTGTGTAGTTGATGTTGATGTGTTTAAGGAAGTTGCTTTGGTTTTCTCAAGTTGTAAGACACTATCAGGTTCAAGATCAATGTCAAGTATGTGGACTGTGTTGTTGTAGATGTATTTCATTTTGCGATGAAGAGTGGAAGGCACACCTTTCACACATATGAGCCCATTTTCTACCTGGCATGTTATCATACAAAGTTCATAAGGCATAACATGATTGGTGTATTCAAGGTGGCCACTCCAATGGTAATAGGTATAATGATCACCCCTAGCAGTTTCTTTTCAACATTATCAAATCCCTTAATAGAGAACTAATCAAGTTGAATGGTTGATTGATCAATGCCAAGCCTATCCAAAAGATTCACACTAGACACATTAAGGGAATAACTAGTATCTATAAGAGTTCTCTTTATCCCTTTTCATTTGTATTGTGTTATGATCATGAAAGGGTCATTTTTCTTTTGCACTTCCAAAGAGGGGAGTTCACTTTGGTGGAAAAAAATTCCAACGTTTAGTCCTTGAATCATGGTTGCTATATCAGTTGTTGGCACATTATAAGGGATAGGAACTTATTGTAAGGCAATTTGGATCATGTTGTGATAGTGAGGGGAGGCTTGAATAAGGTCCCACAATGATATCTTAGCAGGAGTATTCTTAAGTTTCATGACAAGATCATACTCCTTGCAACTTGGAAAGAAAGGGTTAGGTGGGATAGGATTAGGAAATGGTAATGGTGTTGGGGTTGGTTGTGGTGGTTGTGGATTTTTTCAAGTGTTATACGTATGAGCAATGGTATTATGACTCAGTTTCTATGAAACATTATTTTGAGTTTGTTGTTTGTGTGAAGGTGGGCATAGAATTAGAGGGTTGTTAGGATGTCCTATGGGATATGTGTGAGGTCCATTGATTGAGATGGATCTAATGGATACTTGCGCATTCATAACCTTAGTACTCTTGGTTTTATGTATCTCTAATAAAGGGAAATCAAGAATCACCTTTTTTATTGAAGGAAGACACAATATTATTGTTGTCATTTTTTAATACCATGATATTCTCCCTAGGAGGAGAGGTTTTACGAGAAATACGAATCAGATTTTCTTTAAATTCATGGATTGGTTATTCTAAAATGAATTCATTGCAAGTAGGGAAATGATCAATGGTTGAATTATTTTGCTCAATAAGGGTTGCCTTAGGTGAAAGGGGAAAAGTAATATTTTCATGACTCGCATTGGTTGTGTTTTCTAACATCAAAGCATCTTCCTTACAACTAGGGGAGATCCTAGGAGAAGAACAAGTATGATTATCATGATCATTTATGATGCCATTCCTTTGTTCCCTAATGTCTTCCAAAATAGGAGAGGTAGGGGAAGGATTATAAATAAGGTTGTTATAGACCAACATATCCTCATCATTTATAATCGTATCTTCCTTGAAATCATTCTAACAAGAAAAAGGAGAAGGGAAGTTAGGTAAGGTGATGTTTAGGAATGTGTCTATGATGTCATTCTCTTGTGCTAAAATATCTTCCCAAAGGGGATGAAGAGAAGGACAATCAAGATCCTCATGATTCTCAACAATTGTATCTTCTTTCGCCAAGATACATTCATCCCAAAAGGAGAGGCATTGGGAGAAGAACAATTATGATTATTATGGGTATCTATGTTTGCATGCTCTTCATCACATTATCCACACAAATAGAGATAAGAGAGCAGAAAATTTAGGGTTAACATTGTCATTTTCACTCTCTCTGCACTAAGAGACTTTCATAACTAGGGAATGCATTAAATGAATGACTAACATGCTTATTTACTAACTTGTTTTTTGCAAATTTGGAGAAGATGGAAACTAAAATTTGGAAAAAGTAAACTATAAAAACTTGAAATGAAATGTAAGAATGTAAAAGGAAATGTAATTTTTAGTTGTGAAGCAAGATAATTTTTTTATTCCACAATGCAATGATCTGAAAATGAAATGTTGTGAATAAAAATTTGAAATGAAGCAATGCATGAAATTAGATAATTTAAGCTAAATCTAATGAAATGAATGGTACAAAAACTCATCCAACTAATATAGCTAGGTAATAGAACCAAAAAAAAGCCTAAAAATAGGACTTTTCATTCTGTAAAGGGTAGTTTCAGGGGTGAAAGGTGATCGATTCGCCCAAGGTGGCGAATGAGTCCCAGTATGGACTTTTTTAAGAAATTTCAGAAAATTTGAAGTGATTTTGATGTTTTCTAAGTTCTATAATGCGGACCTAAGTTAAAAATGCAAAATTTCAGAAAATTTAAATGAATTTAGGTGCCAACAATGCAACCTAAATGCACTTTTTATGAATGCAAAATTTGAAATCGAGCATGCCAATTGAATAATGCAAACCCTAATGAAAATTCAATGCAAGGCTAGACTATGATGAAGGACTCTCAATTAGAAAAGAGAAGTATTCAAAAAGTAGGTTCACCAAAATGAACCAAAGATTTTAGGGGTGTCAAATGCTGTCTCTTTTCTCAATTAGGGTCTTTCACCTAAAGGAAAGAGATAGATCTCACACCACAAAAATCTAAGTGGTTCACTCAATCTAAGGCATGTATGATGAAATTATGTCTAAATACAATTATTGAAATGCAGGAAACTAATGAAAGCTATTGATTATTGAATGGAAACTAAAGAATGCAACTTGTTTGAAAACACATTGTGTTATGCAAAAATGGACTAGAAATGCAAACAAAACTGAACAAAAAAGGATGAAACTAAAAGTATACACCTAAGATATGGATGGAGATTGGAAATGAATTATGAAATGTTGTTGATCCCGATTTTATGCCCACAGCAGTTTGCACACACGCCTCAACAAAGAAGGGGACCCTATTTTGCTTTCACTTTTGGTTTTGGGCCCTTGTTATGTTGAGGTTTTGTTACCTTTGCATGTGCTTGAATGCTTATCTTATTCATGAAAATGTCCCCCTTCTAGGAAGCACTTTGAAAATCTTAAGTTTTGAACAAAGTTCAGGTTTTTACTCCATTTCAGGATTTTCCGATCCATCTAGATTTTCCTAGATTTCACCCAAGGTCTGGTGAAGAATGTGAGTTTATAGGGAAATCCGACTTCATGGAATTTCTACGGAGCGTGATTTTCTAAGATTTTGTTTTGACCGCTCTAGTTTCTGAATTTCTTCAGCCTGTCTTGTCGACGACATTAATGCACCTAGGTACAATCTCTGTGGTGTGAGTGTGGTCGAATTTAAGGGGATTTTGCATCATTTTCTCTCATCTTTTGCTGTGTATCACTCTTGCATATGAGATTTGGCGATTTGGGCATTCGAATTTCTTGATTTGCTTGCTGAGGCACTTGGACTTCTTACATTCAGTTTGATTTGGTCGCTAGGGCATCCGAGCTCACTGCTCATTTTCCTCGTGGTTGAATTTGATTTACTTATGGTATGTAACTATGGTCCTTGCCTTTGAAATGTTAATAATTGGTTGTCCATGGCCATGTTATGTCTAGCTCGATTTTGCATGTTTGACGATTAAATGCTTCAAACTAGGGTTACGTATGATGTTTGAGAGTTCTTAATGCCTATCTTATATTCCTCCCTAGTTAACTAGTTGGATTTTAGTGATGTTCCACATTCTAAGATGGTTCCCACGCCTTGCCCCATAAGTCAATGTTTCAGTTTGGTTCGGGTTAGGGTTTCGCAAAGTCCAATCCAAATTAGCACACTCTGAGTTAGTTCATGGGTTTCAATTTTAATTTATCTGTCAAAGCTTGCTTAAGGATGATCCATAACTCATTACAAGCCTTGTTAAGTGCATTCAAGCTCAATCCGGGTTTAATCTAAGCTAGTTCCTTTCACCCATGACAGAGGTTTCAACAGTCAAATCTAGGGCATCATTGGTTTGTTATGAAAATTCATCATTTAACACCTCAAGTAGTCTTGATCCAAAGGGGTTGATAGGTAACATGAATTAGATTCAAGTCAAGCTCAAGAGATTTGAGATTCATGGACATTTGATCATATCAAGGAAAATCAAGTGTAATAACAATTTTCTGGGATTTCGAGGACTTCGTGGAATTTTCGCATCCCCGAATTTTCCCAGATTCCGTCTAACCTTCAGTGTTCTGAGGTGTGCATTGAAATTCAAAGTTTTGGGGACTTCGCGAAATTCCGGTCTGGCCAGATTTTTTCTGAATTCTCTGGGAGGCTTTGTGGAACTTAGAAATTGGATGAAATGGACGAATTTAATGATGAATGCTTAACATTCCATGCTTTAAACTGATAGATTACACAATGTTATATGCATCCTTTCTTCATTTTGATGATCTATTGTTGATATTTGTGCCTTCTTCGGGAAAATCCAACTGGTCTGGAATTTTCCGAAGTTCCTCCCAGATTGGTTTTCCTCGGTTAGCTTGGAATCTCAAATTTCTCAGTTATGATGATTTATAGTTGATTTGATGGTTTTATTATGATTTTGAGATAACACTTTGACAAATATGTTATCAACAATTAGATTTTCATGTTAGTATTCGATGGATGCAGGCTGAAGCTAGTAAGGCAGTGTCTGGAAAGGCTAAGGGTGATATGGAGGGATCCTCTATCTCAAAAGTAGAAAGAGTTAAATTGGACATAAAGAGCAAGATTCCAAAAAGTAAGATAGCCTTTGTCTGGTTTGAAGTTTCAGACACAAATGTGGGTCGATGGGACTATGAGGAGTTTAAGGCAAGGATGGCACAAGAAGATCTTCCAGTGTTGGCCAGGAGACTAATGGAATCAAGATTATCTCATGTGGTAGGATTTCCCCCCATAGTTCAGTGTTATGAGTTGATATTGGAATGTACCCAACACTATGACAAGGATTCACAAAGGATAGTTAGCCCTCAAGGGAGGGTACTGGCTAATCTTAACCCTGTCTCTATTACACTGACTTTTGACATGCCTGACATATCTCATGTAGTAGCATTTAATATGGAGACAACTAAAAGGTACAATGAGGAGGAGACTATTAAGTCACAATAGGTTATCAATTCTTGGCTTGAAAAGCCAAAGTATCATTTCTCAAAATTGCCTAAGCAGTTGCACAGGGAAAAGTTTAAACAAGACGTCTATGATGCCATCACATTGCTTAGCTAGGTGGTAGGCCTTAAGGGTGCAGGTATGTTCAAGAATTGGATGTTCCATGTCATTGTGAGGATGGAGCAAGAAAATATTAACTATCATTGGGCAGGTGTTATAAGTGTTGTGATTCATGAAAAAATGTGTAACATGCTCCAGACCAAGACATTCACCATGAATTCTTATTTAGTGTATGCACTTGCAAGATTCCATCCCTATAAAGGATTGAGCACAAGAGGAATATTTAGACAGGATGTAATTTATGAGGTTTATCCTCAATTGCACTTAGGAAGCTCAAGTTACAAGAGGGTGTATGATGCATTCACCATGCACATCACTAGATTGCTCCAAGGTACAGAGCATGTGAGAATATCAAATAATGCTAAGGAGCTGATCAAAAGGTATGGGGCTTGGTTCATACAATTTCCCACCTTCTCTTACATAAGAATAGATGGTTATCAGAGGGCTCCATACAGGCTTCCAAGGTATCCCACATACCATGTTATACTTCTGTAGGTCACGAGGCAAATATGTGACTTTGACGCCATTGTAAAGAAAGATAAGCATAAAAGTAGATTTGGTGGAGATTTTCCTTTGAAGATGGGTAGTAGTGAGGTATGCCCTTCAATTAATTCAGCCTATGCTTTTGAGGAGGAAATGAGCACTCTTGGATTGTCTTACCATTCCAAAAGGCTGGGTTTTGATATCACCGGTGAAGCACAAAAGAAAGCCAACAGGGAATACCACCACAAAGATGACATAGAAGACTACTGGGCCAATAGCAAGGATGAGTTTGAGGTAAGAAAGAAGAAATTCTCTAGACTCCCAGTTGATGTGGTCCAAATGTATAGTGTGAAAATGGTTCCCAATTAGGTGGAAGATGATGGAGACTTAATCCAAAGTCAGGATTATGAGCCAATTAAGGATAAACCAATTGGAGAAGTAGACTGGCTAGAAGAAGAAAAAACTGAATTAGAACAAATCATGGCCCCTGTGACGAAATACACCAAGTTGTGGCTCAAACACAAGGTATGGGAGCTTGAAAGTGAAGGTGTGCCATGTACCTATAATCTGATGGGGAATCTAGAATCCCATTCCACTACCGAGGAGTCGGCTGAGGAAGATCCTAAGGGAAAAACCAAGGTAGATTCTCCTTTTAAGATTAAGATCAAAGGTTCCCAAGGAGAAGAGCAGGAGAAACAGAGGAAACCAAAAGCAAAGAAGAGGACTGCTACTTCAAAGACAGAAAAATCTGTAGAGGAAGAACCCGATGAAGGAGAAGAGAAGGACGGTGCCCCAACACCTAAAAGGATGAAAAAAACAAGGGGTTCAAGAAAGAAGAGTGGAATTTCCAAGGAGAAAAGTGAGACTGATCCTTCAATAGTGGTAAATGTAGAAAGTTCTGGAGAGAAGACATAGGTATACACAAGGAGATCAAGAACTCCTTCTCCCAAGGATAATGTGCCAAAGAAGGATATTCCTCCAGCAACCTTTGTTGCAGAACAACATAAAGAGGCTTCTCCACCCCATGAGCCACATGTTGCATCACAACAACCAGCAGATGTGGAGCACCCATCAAGTGAAGGGGGAGAAGAATTTCAAGAAGGTGAGCTTCATAGTGTAGCTGCAGAAATTGAGAAAATTCTACAAACTCCCTTGGTAACTTATGAGGATTCTCCTACTAGAAGTGAAGAAGACATACCTCCTTAGAGAGAGGAAACACCTGTTCAGACTCCATCACCAGTGTATGCAGAAGAGGAGTATGGCAGAGAAGAGCATGATAAAGATGAGGAGTTTCCTGAGAAGCTGGAAGATACACCCAAGGGTCAGCAGGGAGAAGTGGGACAGGGTGAAATACAGTCAGAGTCTGTTGTTCCAGGTTGGCTTGATAGAGAAATAAAGAGAAATTTTTTTGTTGTGGATGATACCCCTCCCAATTGGAATGAGCTACTGGAAAAAATAGGAAAAGGTAAAGGAAAGAAGAAGGCCAGGGTCATCTCCAAGATTGAAAGGGATGAAGCAAACAACAAAGTGGTCCACATTGCTACTCCTACCATAGAAAAGAATAGAGATGAGGTTACTGGGAGTGATTACAACATGCAGACTATCAACCTAGGACCCACTTCCATGGAACATTATATTGAAGAATATGAGGGTTCAAGTGTTGTGATCCTAGGAATATTGAGCAAAGAAGCACAAGCTAAACAGGAGTTGAAGAAAGAGAATGAAAGACTTAAGAAATATTTGGAAGATTTGATGAAACCCTTGCAATCCATTAGTTCCTCATCTTCTGATGCAAGTTTCCTACCCCAAGAAACTATATCGGAGCTGGAAAGAATGAAGGCCACTACTCTTGCCATAGTAAAATAGTTACAAGGGGTGCAAAATAAAGGAGATGATGCTATCAAAGACATCCTTTCAACCAGAGGAGATGCAATGAGGGCAATAGATTGGTTGAAAGATGTATTGGCTCAAGATAAAGAGGATGTAGATCTCCTGTTGCAGAAGACCAAGACTATCATGGAATACACTAAGGATAAGCTGATGAGTGATGGAATTCTCCCTTCCTCCAGAGCTGCAGAACCTTGGGAATAGTTTGAAGCTTTGCAAATAAGGAAAAAGGTTTTGAAGAAGATATATAAGCAGAGGAGGCAAATTGAGGATTCCCTGACTGATATCTATGATAGATGCATTTCTTTCTTTGAGGTGATGAAAGGGAGAAGGAAGTTTGCACCAAAGCATTTGAGCTTAGAGCAGTTGAGGAAATGGTCGCGAGATGTATATTCTCCAGTTAGTGAGGATCCAGTTACTGAACATCAGTTGGAAGATGCAGCCACCTATATTGCAGTTATTGATAAATATCAAACCAATAGGGTTGAGTGGGATAGGTCGATGGAGCAATCAAGAGAAAATATTAAATCTATCAAAAGGAGAATTAAGGTTTTACCTCTGCCACCTATAGTCGACTTGGACAAAGTACTTTTGATGGTGCATGATGGGGTCGAGCAAAATAAAGACAAAGCGGAAAGCAGTTAATGTAAGGTTACATTGGAATTTGTGCTTCCCTATTATTTTGCATGCATTGGTTTGAAATATATTGGAGGGCCCGACTGGATGGGATTCATGCATTTAATGCATATTCTATTTATTTAATTCCTCTTGACTTGTTTTATGGCCATTTATTATTATTATGTAAATTCTAATTGAAATTTGGAGCATGCCTTGAGGGAGTTTCTTTTAATATGGCATTTTTGCCTCATTTGTAAGGAGCCCCTAGATAGATAGTTTTGATCTTAGTAGTGTAGAGCAAGTTCATTTTTGAGAAAGTGTTGTAACATAGAACATTGGAATTGTTGCTATTGTTGGGTGGTTCAATACAATTTCAGACATTGTGCTTTTGGTGAATTCTCTTGTGTTGATTTATCTTGCATTGTTCTTGTTGTTCTATCTTTGAGATTGCTTGGGAAGTATTAGATATATGCCAGATTTAGAATTAGACATGATTTAATGGTGTTTATGGTTTAATTCTTGAAGTGTTTACAACAATCTTTGGTCGATACTTTTCGCAACCAACTTATTGTCAGTTGCTTTGCAAAGTTAGCCTAGACTCTTATATTTATTGTGCTTTGTTCAATTGTGAAGGTTTATCCATTTCAATTGCAATAGGGTTGTCTTGGATGAATGTTCATAATTTGAAAATCTTTAATACCTTAGAAGATTTCACTATTTCTGTGAGATTGCAGATCTATCTAGGTCGAGTAGGGATTAGTTTATGAGGGATTAGTCCATTTCAAGTGTTTCATCATTTGCATTGTTAATCTTAGGATTAGTTTTAATTTAGAAATCTCTTTGAAACCCTTATCTTTTGTTAGTTCTTTTATCATTTTAGTTAGATTTAGAATTGAGGTATCATCATATTTTTAGATCTGATAAATTAAAGATTCAGTATTTGCTTGTAGTAAGGTCCCTTTGTGATTACCATCATTTTCACATTTATCACTGAGTTGTTTATGCATTGTCAAGACCTGACATTAGAGACCTTGTGGTTATCTCTTGAGGCTTGCTGATAGAGATAGGATATTATATTTTGTCTGAGTTGTTGTGCAGAAAACACCATCAACAACATAGTAACAACCAACACAACCATACATACTTCATGCTCATGTTGCAAGGCTTCCAACATAAATATTATTGAAATATTTTAACTAAAAATTGTAGCATAGAAAAAAGTATTTATTTCTTGATATGGGAACAATTGATGATAAATTGGACTTAATGACACCTTGGTCTAGTGTTGTGAGGTGTTTTACACATCCAAATTAGGTCTTGGGCCCTTGTAAACTAAATAAAATGCATTTAATGATGTCTTGTAAAGGTGTTGTAAAAGAATTTCACACTTTTCTAGAATTTTATTAGGCATTTAAATCTAATGAACCTATTTTTCCCTAATTCAATGATATAAAATGTATTTAATTTTTTTCTCACATTAATCTAGAAGGCTTGTAAATTAAGCCTAATTTTAATCTAGTGTTGTAATTTGTTTTACATATTCACATTGGATGTTGTGCCTTTCGATATGTAGGACCTCATTTAATGTTGTAAAGTGTATTTAATCACTTTCATATTGAAATTTATGTCCTATCCTAGTTACCCTTTACATCGTATCTTTAATAATTTAATGACCCCATATTGTGCATCTCAAGGCTTACTTTGTCCAAGGCAGGCTAAATCCTCATTTTAAGCCAAAGGTGCTCCCCAACTTGAAGTCCATCTAGAGCCCTATGGGACTAAATTAAGCCCATTAAGGTGAATGAGTCCCATCTATTGGATTAAGTTAAGTCACCCAACTTGGTGGCGTAGTCCCATTTAGACCATTTGAGGGTTTGAGTGGGAAAAAATGGAGTTTTAAGTTTGAATTTTCCTCCATGGAAGCTTAGGGATCAAATTAGCGGGCATTTAGGTGCCTATGAACCAGATTTTCCTAATTCATAATTTATTCATCATTCATTCATCATTCATTATCTCTTTCAACTCAAGCAAGCTAGGGTTTTAATGTTTTAAGTCATCAAGATAGCTTTCTAAGGCATTCAACGACAAATTCTTCATCCATTGCTACAGAAATTCAAGATCTATCATCATGATTTAGGTACTTTGAAGGTTTGGAAATCATTGAATAAGTTGCAAAATTTGGGAATCTCTCCTTATTGGTGAAAGGGTCAAAATATCCACAAAGTCACTTATAGGCCCAAATTTGGCGGAGTTTGGTCGGATACGGAGGAAGTGAGAAAGTACAAACCAAGAGCTTTCATTTCCACTTTTGGATTTTTAGAAAAGCCAAAGTGGAATAAGTCACCATCAATGGAATATGAGTCCCACTGTACATATTTTTCAAAGATTTATGTAGATTCAGATACCCATTTGGCTGAAATGGGCTTTGGTGCAATTTTCTAGATCTAGGACTAAGTCGCCCAGAATGGTGTATGAGTCCCAGTAGGTCAAAATTTTAGGATCAACAACATTTCCAATTTGCAACACATTTATAGGTACACACTCTCTCAGTAAAGTTTTATATGGTTTTGTTTTGTTTCATGATCATTTTCTAGGTCATTTAGTATTGTTGGAAACAAAGCAACATTGAGGAGTTGAATGTCGGTGTTGTGCAAAATTTAATTTAATTATTCTACTTTTTAACTTACTTAACCATTCAAGAAAAGAAATATGCATGAACAAAAAGAACACAATCACAACACCATAACACCAGGATTTTTACGTGGAAACCCTATTAGGGGAAAAACCATGGTGGATGGCCAATCCACAATATAATATGAGTATACCCAAAAGAAGGTTTACAAAATGGGAATGCAATTGCATTCAGGCACAATTCCTAGAGCTCACTACCCAAATACAATAGGAATCACTGCCCAACAATGATTTGGATTGAATCCAAAAGAGTGAACTGATAGAATAGCATCTACAATGCTTGACTATAGTTTTGGTTAAGCTCTGTAGTCAATCTTATGTCCTTTTGACTGATTCAATAATTTTACTCTATTCTGCACAAACACGCTCTACCAAAAAATTTAATGCACAAGTGAAATTGTGCATAATTCCCTAATCACCCTTCTAATTTTTGCAACACACTTCTACACTTACCACTTCCTCACAAAATGATATAACTGATTACTTATATATATTCACATCAAGGATCTTATCATTACAAGTCAACCTCTAATAAAATAAAATAAAATATTCATGTGTCAGCTCAAGTCATGAACAATTTATGATGAACACCCATATAAGTTAGCCACGACATAGCTTGGACCCAAAAAAATGTTTAAACAAAAAAAACATTTAAACAATTACTCCTTATACATCCACAACACACCGCATTCATTGAGTCGGCCACGATGAGAAAATAAATGGAAAAACATCCTATTAGATCTCCTAACTTATACACTGATTAATGCAACACCACAAAATTAAATAATAAGATAACATACATGGTTAAAAAACTATCCGAGGGGATCGCCAACTCAAAAAAGATAACTGAAGCAAAACAAATCGACGAAAAATCCGCGGATAATTCTATTCTTCATGCTTTCTATTGGTAATAATACTTTTGTTCTCAACTCCTTCTACTTGTATGACCAAGTTCTGATCTACGGACTAAAAGTACGACTTCCGCTTGCCCTCAATGACAACATTAGAAGCCATGCCAACAATATCCCTTTTGGCATTGAGGCAACACTTAGTGAATAATGACTAAGTGTCAAAACTAGTTAGTTAGTACACTGCCAAAGTTCAAAATTTCAAAACACAGCTTCTTTTCAAAACACTACTCCCCCTTAGAATGTCAAGGCATTTTTCACTACACTCTCTCCCTGTTTGACATCAATGAAAAAATTGGGGAATCCAAAATTTCAAAATTTCAAGACTGTGCAAACATAACATGTGACTTACAGAAATTTGAAGACATCCGCAAAGTCATTCTTCAACACACTTAAGTTTGAGTCCCAAACACTTTTCAAACTTTCCAAAATGGTTATGTGACCTCAAAGTAGATAAGACAAAGTTTCTACAACTTCAAGATCTACTAGGTCAGGGGCAGCCATAACATATTTAGCCTCTTTCAATGCATTTACCATTATCTCAATCTTTGGACTGATTAGTCCTCTAAGTTCACATACTCTCCCAACAGTTCTCTCATTTTCAAGCTTCAAACTCTTTATTTTGTCAAGCAAAGACATTACCTGACCTTCTTGTTTACCAACATTACCAGCCAATGGGTCAAAAGCATTAGAAATAGTGACCAACTGTTTCTCAATATCCTTCACCTGCTTTTCATTTACTTTAGTGAATTTAGACAAGACTAAACAAGACATACACTTTTCCTCCTTCAGACAAAGTATCTTGAACATTTTTCATGCAGGTGGCTAACAGAGTCTTGTCTTTTGCAATCAGTTCATTCAAACTACCTAATCTCCTTTCCTTGAACTCCTTTTGCACCTTAATCAAGGATGATTTCTCAAAAGATTCATAGTGAGAGCTTAGAGAATTTATCAGCTTCATTAGCTCACCGAAAGAGGAACCAGATGGGTCCATAAAATGGCTAGGCATTCATTTCTGCAGAACTTCAGATGCAAGGCTTAGCAATTCACTGTCTTAACTATGTGAGACTTCAAAATCTTCTCATTGGCTTTGGCTTTAGCAATTGAAGCAACCTTCATCATTTGAATTTGGGACAAAGTGGATAGATTGATTGAGCTTTCATTCAATTCAAGATTGAATTCTTCCTGTTGCTCCATTAGAGATCTCTTTACTGCCTCTACTCTGATTTCTTGAAATTTTTCTTCTTCAACCTTGGGTTCTACAAAGACTGTTTCCGGATTTCCTTTAGGAACTTCAACCTTTTCAATATGCACCTCCTTCTCCTTAGCTAACACCTCCTTAGGAACTTCAAATTCCTTAGGTGTCTGTGTTTTCCACTTCAGGAGGAGTCTGGAAATTTTCAACATCACATTCACTTCCTCATATCCAGTATCCACTTCTTCAACATTTATCTTATTCTTTGACATAAACTCTTCTAGAATCTTCTTGGTTTCCTTAATAACAACATCAATCTCACCAATCATGAGTCTATTCACCCTTGTCTTGCTCTTGAATTCCTTTTTGACCTTTTCAAGGAGTGAATTCATCTCCTCTATTGACATCTCTAGACATAAATCGACAAGAATTTTTTTCCTGATGTTCTCTTCTTCTGTTCTGGCACTTAACCTTCTAGACTCCAAAATATTATATAGACTGTTGGGCAAGCCAGACATGATTTCAACAAGAATTTTATTGAAAATATTCATATGTTTTATTGTGACCTCTTCAAGAGTCCTCTGAATGGATTCATCAAAACCTTTGTACCATTCACAAAGTGGCTTGAGATTACCATCTTTGACAACTGCATTCTCAACTTCCTCAACTGACATATGGGGTTTTTCAACTTTTTCCTTTTTCTCTACTTCTTCTTTACCAGAAGATTCTCTCTTGTTTAACTTGATAGCTTGAGTCCCAATAGCCTTTATTTCTTTTACGACTTTTTCTGATTAAGTCCCTTCCTCTTCATCTTCAAAAGAAGCTTCATATGTTCTCGTGCTTTTATTCTTCTTTCTTTTTCCAGAAGCCTTGGCTTGAGTTGGTTGGGTTGTAGGGGAACTCCTGGTAGATCTAGTGTGGGGAGAAGATGTTCCCGAACTAGCAGATTCTGTTTTTGCTTTCTTTTTTGATGCTTTAGCCTCATCTCTCTTCCTTCTTATTTCTTTCAATTTCTCCATAGGCATGCCCATATTTTCTACAAAGACTTCTACCTCTTTTCTTACTCTCCTAGCTATCATGGGCTTTTTTAGATCAATATGTACTTGCATACTTTTCTCTGCATAAGTTCCAAATCTTTCTTCTCCCCGATCCTGAAGTGAACTCAACAAGTGTTCTGCATACATTTTCAAAATTTTCTCCTCTACTTCGTATCCCATAGGCATGATCCAAATTGTTTTGGGATCAACAACTTCCATATGGCATTGATCAATGTCTACCATGAAGCAGATAGTATCTTTGTATTTTTCCATGATTGAGGTAGGGATTCTTTCCCTGGCATGCATCATATTCTAGAAGTTTTTAAAGTATCCCCAGAGGGTGATATTCTGGGTCTGACGATCACCTAAACCCAACAACATGTTCCTTATCTGAATAGCTACCGTCTCATCAATGGGCCAACAAACTTTTCCAACTCCTGAAACCTCATCCAAGAAGTAGAAAAACAAACATAGCAGCAAATTACCATACTTGAATGCATTCTTCTTATCTTTCTTGATTTTCCCCAGATTCTCCATTAACTGACTTCTAAGCAATTCACACAAATCATAGTCTGCATTTTGTTTTACCATCTCATAGGTTGCATAGATAGTCGTACTGGATACAAAGTTCTCCCGGCTTGAGTGATAGATCTTATAACCAATAACCATTGATGTGAATTTTACATCTACTGAAGCAATATCCTCTATTGTCATTTCCCTTTTGTCCCATTGAGCACCTGTTGCCTCAGTAACTTTATCATTCTTTACGAACTTCAAAACTGGAAGTCTACTGGCGGAATTCAAACCTGTGACTGCACCTATAGCCTCTTTTGTGATTTTAAATGGCACATCTAGCCACATGAATTCGTCATGAACACAACTCAACACATATCAGACCCATTCATTTTCCTCAAATATTGGAAATTTTGCAAACTGTGCGAACTTCTTTTCCTCTAGGGTTTTAAATTCCAGATTTACAATAAAATCTTCTTGAATTATGCGATGAGAATACAAATTCATCAAATGAGAGCTTCCGAATTCTTCGATATTTGCATGTATATAAGCCCTAATATCTTCAATGTCCAGGACTCCGTACGACACAGATGAAAACACACCTAAGGGCGATGTCTCTATAGACTTATAAGGATTCCATTTAAACTTTGGACATGACCTATCCTTTACTTCGACTACCAGAGGAGTAAGGTATTACGATTTTCATAACTTCAACAAATTCACAAAAAAATTTCTCATAAATACCAAGTAGAATGAAATTTTGATTGCAGATCCCCCTCCTTTCATGCTAGAATTCTCCACAATTCAACAACAACATTCACCTGCAGAAGCCTCCAAATTTCTCTCCTCCAAAATGCAAAGTGACAAATGAGGGAAGAAAATGTTCTTTTATCATCTGCAAACCTAACTCCTTTTTGTTGCAATAAATTCCTTTACCCTAATTCATCCAGTTTCCTGTCTGTCATGTACATAGATAAATAATTCTTCTGCGGATCTCCAAAATTCTTCAATACTGCCTCCAATTTGTTGAACAACATCTAAAAACATCAATGCACTTACTGGACTCATCTAAATTCCAGTACCAATCACCGACAGAGGGTTTAAAATATTTACTTGACAACTCCCTCTAGGCCAGAGGCCTAAAACTAATTTCTGAAGGGATTGCCAGAAGTTGCTTCTGGTGCTAGCATATTTTGTTTCAACAAAGGGATTCTTCTTCACCCATTTCTTCTGCATTTTCCTTCTAATCACATCAGTAGTGACTTTACTTTTTCCCTTAACATCCTCTTGCATGTTCTATTTTATTGGACCTCTTTTATTACAATAGAATCTAGTAGTGTGGCCAAATTTGTTGCAATTGTAGCACACAACACTTCTCTATCCAGGCCAATTGTTCCACTGATTTTGTCTTGATCTTCATTGGTTAGAAATATGTCCAAATATATTGCATGCATAGCATCTAACATCTCTATGAAATTTATTCAACACAATTATGCATTCACTTGACTTATGACCATACTTATGGCAATTAAAGCACTGACTTGAAAATGATGGTCCTCTTGTGTTCATCCTGCTCCTACACTGAGAAGCCATATGACCAAATTTGTTGCAAGCATAATAGTAGCCATTAAATCTTTGAGCATTTGGTTGTCTTGTTGATTTTCTTCTAGCTCCAATCATCTGATTTTCGTGCCTAAATCTCCCTTGTCCAGTTTTCTTTTGTCCAGATCCATAACTTTCTCCTTCTTCAAATCCAAGACCTCGCCTGTCACCACTAGTCCTATGTCCTTTAATCAGTTCATCAAGTTTGGCTAAGATTTCTTTTAATTTCTCCTTGTACTTATTCGCAACAACAAGTTCATTTATGAGATCATCAAGCTATTTTTCAAGAACTTCTTCTTCATTGTTTTTAGATTCCTCTAGTTCATTGTCTAATCAGCTGCATTGTTTAGATTTTTCATTCAAGGATTGTTTGAGCTTTTCTTCATTCTTCTTTCTATCCTCAATTTCCTTAGTCATTTTCATCATGATGGATTCCATCTCGCGCTTTAGGGTAGCATTCTCTCTAGAAAAATTTTCACATTCTTTTGTTTTCTCTTTTAGGGCATGACTGAGTTGTTCATCTTCCATGCTTTTGTTCTTCTACTTAAGCTAATCACACAATTCCTTCCTTTTCTCCTTTGATTCATTGATTTTTTCTTTCAATGACTGACTGAATTTCTCTGCACTCTCCATATTTTCTTGCAACACTCAATTCTCAGACTTTGACTGGTCATGATCATCAAGGGCCACCATGAGTTGTTGTTGAAGACTACTTGTATCCATTGAAAAACTCCTTCCAAGATCTCCCCAAGCTGTTAGACTATTTTCGAGGAACTAGCTCTGATACTAATTGTTGGAAACAAGAAACACTAAGAGGGGGGGGTGAATCAGTGTTGTGCAAAAATTTAATTTTATTATTCTGATCTTTAACTCACTTAACCATTCAACAAAAGAACTATGCATGAACAAAAAGAACACAATCACAATACCATAACACCAGGATTTTTACGTGGAAACCCTGTTAGGGGAAAAACCACAATGGATGGCCAATCCATAATATAATATGAGTATACCCAAAAGAAGGTTTACAAAATGGGAATGCACTTGCATTCAGGTACACGGCCTAGAGCTCACTACTCAAATAAGATAGGCTAGCTCACTGCCTTACAATGATTTGGATTGAATCCAAAAGAGTGAACTGATAGAATAGCATCAACAATGCTTGATTACAATTCTGGTTTATGCTTTGTAGTCAATCATCTGTCCTTTTGACTGATTCAACAATTCTGCTCTATTCTCCACAAACTCACTCTGCCAAAAACTTTAATGCACAAGTGAAACTGTGCATAATTTCCTAATCGCCCTTTTGATGTTCGCAACACACTTCTACACTTACCACTTCCTCTCAAAATGATATAACTGATAACTTATATATATATGCATCAAGGATCTTGTCATTACAAGTTGACCTCCAATAAAAAAAAATCTTCATGTGTCGGCTCAAGTCATGAACAATTTATGATGCACATCCATATAGGTCGGCCACGACATAGCTTGGACCCAAAATAAAATTCTCAAACATAGAAACATTTAAACAATCATCCCTTATACATCCGCGACACGCTACACTGACTAGGTCGGCCATAATGAACAAATAGACAGAAAAACATCCTGCCGGATGTCCTAACTCATACATCGATTAATGCAACATCACAAAATTCAATAATAAGATAACATACATGGTTAAAAAACTATCCCATGGATCCAAAACTCAAAAAGATGATCCGATGAAGCAAACAGATTGACGTAGTAACCAGATACCCTGTTCTTCATGCTTTCTGCTGGTAATACTCTGTTCTCAACTCCTTTTGCCGGTATGACCAAGTTCTGATCTATAGACCAAAGTAATGACTTCAGTTGCCATCAATGACAACATTAGAAGCCATATGCCAACAATCTCCCCCTTTGGCATTGATGGCAACACTTAGTGAAAAATGACTAAGTGTCGAAACTAGTAAGTACACTACCAAGGTTCAAAATTTCAAAACACAACTTATTTTCAAAACACTACTCCCCCTTAGAATTTCAAGGCATTTTTCACTACACTCTCTCCCCCTTTGACATCAATGACAAAATTGGGAAATCCAAAATTTTAAAATTTCAAGACTATGCAAACATAACCTTTGTCTTACATAAATTTGAAGACATCCGCAAAGTCATTCTTCAACACACTTAAGTTCGAGTCCCACACACTTTTCAAACTTTCCAAAATGGTTATGTGACCACAAAGTAGATAAGACAGAGTTTCTGCAGCTTCAAGATTTACGGGGTCAGGAGCGGCCATAACATCTTTAGCCTCTTTCAATGCATTTACCATTATCTTAATCTTTGGACTGATTAGTCCTTTGAGTTCACATAGTCTCCCAACAATCCTCTCATTTTCAAGCTTCAAACTCTTTATTTTGTCAAGCAAAGACATTACCTGACCTTCTTGTTCCCCAACATTACCAACTAATGGGTCAAAAGCATTAGAAATAGTGACCAATTGTTTCTTAATATCCTTCACCGTCTTTTCATTTGCTTCAGTGAATTTAGACAAGACTAAACAAGACTTATACACTTTTCCTCCTTCAGAAAAAGTATCTTGAACATTTTTCATGCATGTGGCTAACAAAGTTTTGTCTTTTGCAATCAGTTCTTCCAAACTACCTAATCTCTTTTCCTTGAAATCCTTTTTCACCTTAATCAAGGCCAATTTCTCAAAAGATTCAAATTGAGAGCTTACATAATTTATTATCTTCTTTAGCTCACTGGAAGAGGAACCAGACGGATCCATAACATGGCTAGGCATTAATTTATGCAGAACTCCAGATGCAAGGCTTAGCAATTCACTATCTTCTATGTGAGACTTTAGAATATTCTCACTGGCTTTGGCTTGAGCAATTGAAGCTACCTTCATCATCTAAATTTGGGACAAAGTGGATAGATTTATTGAGTGTTCATCCAATTCAGGATATAATTCTTCCTGCTACTCCATTAGAGATCTCTTTACTGCCTCTACTCTGATTTCTTGAACATTTTCTTCTTCAACCTTGGGTTCTACAAAGACTGTTTCTAGATTGCCTTTAGGCACTTCAACCTTTTCAATATGCACCTCCTTCTCCTCAGCTAACACCTCCTTAGGAACTTTAGCTTCCTTAGGTGTCTCTGTGTTTTCCACTTCAGGAGGAGTCTGGAAATTTTCAACATCAACATTCACTTCCTCATATCCAGTATCCACTTCTTCAGCATTTATCTTATTCTTTGACAAAAACTCTTCTAGAATCTTCTTGGTTTCCTTAACAACAACATCAATCTCACCAATCATGAGTCTATTCACCCTTGTCTTGCTTTTGAATTCCTTTTTGGCCCTTTCAAGGAGTGAATTCATCTCCTCTATTGACATCTCCAAACATAAATCAACAAGAATTATTTTCCTGATGTTCTCTTCTTCTGCTCTGGAACTTATCCTTCTAGACTCCAAAATATTATATAGACTTTTGGGCAAGCCAGACATGATTTCAACAAGAACTTTATTGAAAATATTCATATGTTTTATTGTGGCCTCTTCAAGAGTCCTTTGACCAGATTCATCAAAACCTTCGTACCATTCATAGGTTGGCTTGAGATTACCATCTTTGACAACTTAATTCTCAACTTCCTCAACTAACATATGGGGTTTTTCAACTTTTTCCTTTTTCTCTACTTCTTCTTTATCGAAAGATTTTCTCTTGTTTAACTTGACAACCTGAGTCCCATTAGCCTTTATTTATTTTATGACTTCTTCTGATTCCCTTCCTCTTCATCTTCAAAAATAGCTTCATATGTTCTCATGCTTTTATTCTTCTTCCTTTTTTTAGAAGCCTTGGCTTGAGTTAGCTAGGCTACAGGGGAACTCCTGGTAGATCTAGTGCAGGGAGAAGATGTTCCCAAACTAGCAGATTTTTTTTTTCTTTCTCTTTTGCTGCTTTAGCCTCATCTCTCTTCCTTCTTATTTATTTCAATTTCTCCATAGGTATGCCCATATTTTTTGCAAAGACTTCTACCTTTTTTCGTACTCTCCTAGCTATCATGGGGTTTTTCAGATTAATATGTACCTGCATACTTTTCTTTGCATAAGTTCCAAAT
>VDFB02132933.1:0-23399 GCA_007258455.2 Sequoia sempervirens | reverse complement strand
TATTATATATATAATATATATGTATTATATATATCATTTATATATTATATATTATATATATATATTACATTATTATTTAAACAAATCTTTTATTATATATATATTATATATAATATTTATATATTATATATAATATGCATATATTATAGATAATATATATATATATTATATTATATTTTAAATAATTGGATTTATTTAGAATTTGTTGGAAATATATATAGTTTTTACAAGAGATTTAAATAAAATTTATATGTTTAATCATATAATTGAATATAATTATTTTTAGATTATTTTTATTAGAAAAGATGCAAAGGTTGATTCTTTAAGAAAAATGATTTTTTTTATTTAAAAAAAAAATGATTCTTATTATTAATTGTAATTGAGAAAATTTGAAGTAAAGTAATTGGATTAGCCCTTATTTAAATTATGATGAAATTAAACAATTAGGGTTTTGAATTACTTAATGTTGCAAATGTAATTTTACTTACCTTGGATATTTGCAAACGATGTATTATTGCTTTGCTTGGATTTAGTAATCCTATTTTAATTGATTACATGCAATATGTCATTGCATTGTTTGGATTTAGGAAATCCTAAAGTAGGTTATTTAATTTCCAAAAGTGTCTTTTCGTTATGTGTTTTCTCTCATTGTCGTTGTTGGGAAAATGGAGTGAATTGTTTATGTAAGTCTTCCAGATGGGGTTTTCATTTAATTGTGTGGGTTGTCATAATATGTTAGTCAACCTTTGTATTGCCTTGGGTAGTGCGTATAGTTGTATCTTGTTGTTTTACCCATTTCTCATGAACGGGGATGGTTTGTGTCTCCTTGGATTAGGAGTGGGTTATGTGGTTTGTGCCTCCTTTGGAAGGAGTGGATTATGTGTTTTGTTGCCTCCAGTGTTTGAAGTGAGTTTTTTCATTATGTGTTCCTCCTAGAGTTGGAGTGGTTTTATCTTGTTAGTATGCACTTGGGATTCCCTCGGTGATTGGGTTGTATGTGTTGTCAAGTAGAAGAGTGGCTTATGTTAGGCGCTAAAGCCCAAAGAGGTAAACTAGGTAACCTTCAGAGGTGGTTTAATCAAGTGATAACTAAAATAATATACTTAGAAATTTGGGTAGTATTTCACATTAATCAAGATAATTTAGCCTCACTCATAGACACAAGTGCTCATATAGGCTTGGGATGAGTGGGAAGGCCTGGTATGGCAAGGTCATCTATCTTGTCTTTACGAGAGGTATTTGATTCCACATGAGTGAGTATGGGGGACGGGATCCAGTTGAGGCCACTAGGATATCCCATAATGGGGGTCAGAGCCTATGAAGATTCCTAGAGGATATCCCATGTCGAGCTTTGTGATAACACTCTTTCTACAACAATAGTTAGTATTCAATTTTATGTGTATGGTCTTCTTATCATACCTGATTTGTTTTATTTCTAGAAGCAATGTGACTTATGTCAGTGATGTTAGAGTCATACTTGTGTTATTCTTATGTTTGGATGGTTCATGTGATTCGTTGTGTTGGTGTAGGTTAGCCCATGTCTAGAGGTTGATGGTCTTGTATAGGATTCCTTGTTACTATCTCCTAGCACGGGGGGTGGGCCTTCGGGTACCACTTGGTTGGGTGGAACATGCACCTTTCTCTGTTGGGTTTTCTTCTTGTTTGTGTGGACGATATTTCCAATTGGAGAGCTCATGGGATCCAGTTTCATTTCATGCTTTGTTCATTTCAGTTGGAAACTTGTAATTAATTACCCCTCATTTGTTATTGAGGTGGAAGATGTATTATGTAACCATGTTTATTGGATTTACCTCATTTAGGGAATGAGAGTTGTAATCTTATTGTTAAATTATGTTATTTGAAAACATGTGGTATCTTTATTCTTTGATGTAATTTATCATGTATGGAATGTATGTGTTCTTAATTTATTAAGTAATTAAATGTTATGGTTTCAATTCATGTTTCTTGTTTGGGTTTAAGTAAACTCAGTCTCGTAACCTTAGGGGTTGTTGGCAATGGGTAGTGAACTTGCATGCTAATTGTACTTAAACAAAAAAAAATTAGTTCGTTTGAGTAGTTATTGCAACTTCCTCTAGGGTTACGTGGTGGGGTATTACAATTTGGATCCAACCATTGGGTTATGAAGTTATAGAGGACAAAGAAGAAGGCTATGTACAAGTATAATTAAAAAGCCTAAAAGATTCCAATGAACCAAGAGTGGGCACATATGAAGAAAAATCTATGGAAATTTGCATGAAGCATAAGATGCATGTGATAAGAAAGAATTTAGATCAAATGCTTAGAAAGGTTGGCTTTAATGATGAACAGACTGCAAAGGGAAGAGCCAAGGGAGAGCAGATTACTAGAGAATCGTCAAGACTGAGGAGATCCGACATGACAACTCCTTCAAAACCAACCTTTGCTCCTGCATCAGTGAAGGTAGAGCTCAGTGCTCTTAGTAAAGGAAAAGGCCCGAATCCTTCCAGACCCTCTATAAGGTCTGGAAAAAGGAAAGAGACTCCTCCAGTCGTACCATCCAAGAGAGGTAAGAAGGAAAAGGAAACAAGGGAAAAGAACCTTAGTATCACTGAAGAGAAAGAATGAAGAAGAACAAAGGCAGGTTGTGGAATCACAAAGGACCTCTGGAGAATCCTCCTCCAAAGATGATGTATTAAAAGGCTTGTTATCCAAGAAAATAAGGTTCCAGTCAGTAATTCCTCCAAAACTTCTACAACTCCCCATGGTTCAAGGCAGTGTGGATTTGGACAAAATGTCTCCCATTCACAAATTGGTGTTAGGGGATGCATTGCATGCATTAAGAAGAAAAGAAAATTTGGAAACACACCAAAAGGGGACAAAACTTATTGATGATGCCCTCAAAAATTTGTAGGAGGCCACCCTCGGTACACTAATTGATAATCTCTCACTCTGGTAGAAAATTTGAAACTTCTATTGAACTCCTTCAAATATTATGCCTCCAAACTAGGTAAGAAGACCAGGGAAGAGATTGAGGAGAAAATGGAAGAGAAAAGGCTTTCAGAACTTCATGGTAAGTGTGCTCTGGCACACACCAATGTGGAAAAGAGTCTAGAAGTTGTGCAAGCTTGTGATTCTAAAGAAAATACTGTATTTTCTTATTGCATAAAGTGGTTGGATGCCACACAGAGTATCAAAGATCTCATGGACTCCATTGAGTCCCAGTTGACAGTTGTTTCCAGTACATACAATGCATCTAATGACATAGATAGGTCAACTTGGAATGCTATCACTGCTCATAGAGAGAAATTATTTATTCTATAGAAGCAAAAGGGAGACATCATCAGAAGATTCGGTTAGCTAGGTGACCTTGTGAGAATGGAATACACCTCGGTGGCCAATGCTTTGGAAAATGCAGAAAAACTAGAAAATATCAATCTAACTCCATGCACTCCAGATGATGCGTAAGAAAATTTTTGTACAAGCTTGAAGCTGACAGTTAATCTTTTTGGTGAATAAGGGTTGCATCTAATTAGGCCGACCTAATTGATGCTTGCAGATGAGTTAGATATATATATTGGACAGTTTTGAGATTGATGGTGTGAAAGAGAAAAATGTGAAGATGAATCAAGGTGAATACACATTTGCAAGTATGTGAGTTTATCAGAAGAAGTGTGCAAAGTCAGTTTATAGAGCATCAAAGGAACTGGATCAACACTTGTTGGGTGCAACTTCACCAGTTCATGTTCTAGTTGTAAGCCATCTCTATTGTATCTTTGTAGGCAATGAGCCTCCCATTTTTGAAAAGTAAGTCCTAGAAGTGAGCCACCCTTTGTAATATCTTATAACCAGTTATATCATATTGTGAGCTAATCCCCACTGTGGTTTTTCCCATTTGGGTTTTCCACGTAAAAATCCCAGTGTTCATGTGTTGTGTGCTTTTATGTTCTACTAATGCTCTTACTCATTCTTATTGTTATATGCATTGGAGTGTTTGGATGGTTTATGTTCAATAGGTTAAAGAAGATACTAATTCACCCCCCTCTCAGTATCTTGGGTGTTCAACAATTGGTATCAGAGCCAAAGGTGTCAGGTTTGAATCCCCTTAGGTAACGCTGAGGGGGAGTTTGTTGGCAGATGGCCAACGCTCCCCTCACGATTTGTGACATGGACTAACTACCTTCTGTGGATCCGTGAACTCTGACAGTTGTATCACGCATTAAAAGGTCAATCTTTTGGTGCAACGACAACTATGTGCCAACAAGTAGTTCACAAGAAAGGGCTTGAACAAAACCTAAAACAAAATAATCTAACCTGAAGCTATTAAAAAGACAATGAGTGTGATAAGCTTAGAAAGTAGTTGTGATATCAAAGGATAGTCTATCATGGCCCTATAGAGTACCATCAATTTAAACATGTAGGTATGAGGAATGTTTCCAGAAGAGAAATTGAGCAAGGTTTATCTAAAGAAGATTTGAGAATAGAGAAGGGTTTGGAAATGGTAAAAAATGTGTTCATCAAAATGAGGGTTCACCAATAATTTACTAAAAATAGAATGGTAAAAATGAGGTGTAATGAACCTATCTTTCTCCTATTTCATTAGGAAATGAGATCCCCCAATGGTAGGATTGACTTTCAACTCTAGGCGAGTCAACCTAATTGGAGATCTTGCAAATTTTCTTATGATTGAGGACGTGGTAAAATCTACCTAAACAACACTTTTGGGAGATAAAAATAACATAGTAAATGAACTCAAATATGCATAAGACCTAAATCATGTAGATGAAGTATAACTCTAGCAGAAACAACAAACTTTTAGCAAATATGGGAAAGGTAAGACACTGTATACTGGTCACCAAAAGCTATTGCTGAGTGTCTAGAAATGGTGAATAAGTCCTTGTACAAAAAATTTCCTCAATTTTTGGGAGCCTCTAGTGAATGGATTTGAGATTCCTTTTCCCACAGGTTTCATTGCTAAAAAGTCAGAAATGAATTCAGGATTTGAGTTTTCGTGGCCTTGACAACTTAATGTGACAAATTTTGCAATTTTGCACTTTTGAGATCTTCAATTTCAATCCTTCTTCACCTATGAACCTGCAAATGCAAAGAGAGGAGATTTTTTTTTGTTTTTGGTGGATAAGGGTTTTCCTTGTCAAACCCTAGTTTGGTAATTAAACCTTGAAATGAAACAACAATGGAAGGAAAGAATTATGAATGAACACTAGCTTGTTGCAACTCACCAAACCTGTGAATAGAGATCCTTAGAGGACTAAAGTATAATACATCTCTCTAAGGTCTTAATATTACATGAAATGGCTTGATTGGATGTTGATCTTGATGCTTGAATGCTTGAAACCTACATCACAATGTTAGCTCCAAAAACATGCATAGATGTAAATAACTTTGACATGATGCTTGAGATATTGAATGTTGATGTAGAAGACTGATAAATTTGCTTTTGAATGCTCTCGAAAATAATATTTGATATAATTTTTCTCCCTTTTTTATTCTAGGATTTGAAATGATAAAAGACCTTATATTTATAGGTAATTTTCTAATTTCTCGACAATTAAACATCAAAGGCTAGCAATTGCAATTTGAATTTGAATCATAAAAATGCTACCAAAAACATATTAAAATTTGAGATCCTCAACTTAAGGAGGACCCATTTGCCCTTGGGTGAATGGGTCCTAGGACCTAAATCCAGGACACTCAATTTCCAAGGCAATTTAATTAATGTTTGCAATTATTTAATACAAGCCCCCCTTTTATAAAACAAGATTACTTAGGCTTTTAAATGCATAATTGGTTCAATTAGAGGCTTAATTAATTTCAATTAAATTAAGGAACCCAAACATAGAGTGAAAATGCAAAGGTGTACATTTTTCTACACTACAGATTTAATGAATCAAATAAGTATCAAAACTTGCCCTTGGAGATTCCCTGTGCCCTCATAGGAGAGTTAATCATCATCAAGTCACCTATCACATGGCCTAAAAATAATTTTGAGGGAGATTGCAGTAGTTGGGATTTGAATTACCAATCATGACTTTTCCAAGAATATAGGGACTAGTTGGAGGAGATGGACAACTCAGGGTTGAGATAATATAGGGGATAAATGGTTAATTCAGTCACTTTCCTAAGCATATAGGAACATCTCAAGTTGGAAAAATTCAAAAGCAATCAAGGAAGTCTTCAACCAAGAACCTCATGGAGCAAGTGTCTAGAAGTAGTAGATGGGTGACCAAGAGTAGATTTGACCAAGTCAACAAGGTAAGACACACATCATCTATCCATTGTAACAAGCTGCTAGATGTTAGGAAAACTCTTGTAAGGCAAAAGGGGAAGCCTAAGTCATTTTTTCATTTAGTTCTTGCATTTTGGAAACAACATTGTAATTGAAAAGGTTCATTTCTATCAAAATATAGCTGTGTGCCTCATAAAATCAATCGTTAGACTAAAAATCAATGTAATTTTTTAATCTTCTCAAACATTTTCAGAGCAATTTCAGACTTGTACTACTGTAATAGTACCTTTTGAGCAATAAAATTCAGAGTTTTACCTTCTTCAATATTGTTTCATTGTGTGTCCATATTGATTGATGAATATCTATGTGATTTTCTTTGCAAGATGCTCAAATATTTGTCTCTTTCAACACCTTTAGACAAAAAACATATATAATCATGCAAGTTATAAGTTGTGCAATGAATAGGACCAGTTAATAGTGAAAAACTATATTTTCCTTCTTAGAATTATGAAAAATCAAGACTCCTTATAAAACATTGATGCAAAAACTATGTGAAACATTTGAGTTGTGTAGAAAAATAGTTGAGTACTTGTTCATTTGTGTAAAAAAACAACATATGTCAAGTAGCAATTTGGTGCATCACCTCAGTAGGAAGTAGGTTCATTTTCAAGTTATTCCTCTACTTTTTTCCTCACCAATAGTAATAGTTCAATTCAGTTTAGGTGATTGCAACAAGGGAACCAACCCTCTCTAGAGGTTGACTCCAATTCACCAAAGCCCACACATTGAGAAGTCTTCTCATGTTTCTATGGGTAGCTAAATTGGTAGCTCAACAAGGGTGCATACTTCATTGATAACACATAATTTTTACAACACTTTCAAAAGTAAAAACAAAATAGAACAAAAATAAAATTAAAAGTTCATATGAAAGTAAAACAATTGTATTACCAACATTTAGATTGCTAGATGGCTAGGGTTGCAAAATTGGATGGAGGTTTTGACACAATTAAAGATTTGCATGTGGATAGAATCACTTTGCAGACCCCAATGAGGCTGGTCTCCTCCACGACCCCGCTATCTACTGCTTGTGTTGATGCTCAGTCTGAGCTTGGGGGGATTGCAAGATCTCACCTCCAGGGCGAGGGACAATGGAAACCATCACCACGGGTTTGGATGCATCGATGTCAAGTCCCCATGCATCTCCGGGATCACCATAATTTTCAAAAAATTGTATAGGCAATAGGAGAATCATTGAGTGCTTTGTAAAACCCATAACATTGGACTTCGATGACACTCTGTCAAAGGAGATGCAGGAAAATGCAACCTTTTTCTCAGAGAACGGTTTAATCAAAAGATTCAACCACTTTTGGCCCAACCTCCCAGATCTTCATGACTGGATAACAAATTCTTGGCTTCCTCTCATGGATGGAGGATTAGAGATTTACCCCTGCACGAAGGGTATTTTCATTGTGGTTTTCAATGGTAAGAAAGACAAAAACACCATTCTCAATTATGTTTGGTAGAGGGAAGGAAATCTGTTGTAGGGAAAATTTGTGCACACGGATGGAAACTTATGCTAGGATCTTGGTGGAATTGGACATCTCAAAAGATCTTTCAGCTAAAATTAACTTGAGGGCCAATGGAAATTGTTGGAATCAACCACTAGACTATGAAGGTTTGATCTTCAGATGTAGAAGATGTTATCAAATTGGTCACATCATTGCAGAGTGCCCAACTGTCAAGACTCAACCAAATTGAGTGGCTTCTTGGTGGAAGGACTCTTCCCCTAAGCATTATTATGTTTTGAACTCTCCCAAAGAGAATCTCTCCCCTACAAAATCAACTGCCAAGAAACAAAATGTAGAGTTGGTCAAGGAAAGATCTCTAGTGCCAAAGACAGCTGATAAGTTTCTCCAACCAAGCGACCCAAGCTGCTATAAAAATTTCTTTGAGGCCCTCACATACCGACCCTTCTGAAATGATAATTAACCAATCCTCAAGCTCTCTTACATTGGCTGTGTGGTCCTGAAATTTGGAATCAACTTCGAAACCCTCAAATGGAGAGAAGGGTGAAAGTAATCCATATGAGAATAGTTATTCTCAAGATCAAGGTTGGATGAAGGTTAAGAGGAGGAAATTTATCTTTGCTCATATGATGTCTCTCAGGCCCTCCAAGAGGGGGGCGAAGATGACATTCTTTTACAAGCTTTTGGGTGGGTGGCTTGTTCTGGCTCAGGCTTAGGCATAGGTGTTTTTTTTCTTGTGCTTTGTTACTGTAAGTGGCAATAGTAACTCTATGTTTGCACTCCTTTTTTAGGGTTGATGCACCTCTCTTTATTTTTTTTCATATATGGGAGTGGACCCCATGTCCACAACTTATTATGGATAAAAAAAAAATGTATTACCAAAAAATTAGCTTTTCAAATACATATAAACAATGTAGATAAAATAAAATAATTCTTAAATAAAAATAAAAATTTATGTGTCAATGTATGTATGTAGTAAATAAAAATAAAATAGTTCTAAAGTAAAATAAAATAACTCTTAAATAAAAAAAATAGCTTCAAATGTTTTTAAATGGATCCATTTAAGAAAGTTTTACTAATTATTTATATATTATATAATGATACCTTGGAAATCTTGCCAAAAAAATATTTTATCTTTTTTATTTTTCATTTATTGAAGGGCTTATTGAAAGGTTATGTAAAAAATTGTTACTTTGAAGAGGTGTTTTAGAGGTGTTTTAAGTTAGAAGAAGTGTTTTAACTTGATTCATTTTTCTATGAAATTTTAAAAAAATGTGAGCTTGATCATATAATTTCAAATAATTTTAGTGAGAAGTACCTAGTTGAAGAAAATGTTTCACCTAAAAAGTTGTCTATATTTTATAGCAATTTAATTTTAAATTTATTTAATTTAAATTTCTAGGACAATAAAGAAAAGTTGAACATTTCTTCACAATAAATTAAAAAAAAGAAATTATATCACCTTGAAAAGATGTTTTGTGTCTTATATTGATTTAATTCAAATTTCTATAGCAATAAAAAGAGAAAGTTACGAAGAAAACTATTATTTAAAAAGTGGAGTAATTTTTTGTTTTATATAGGGGAGAGGGGCCCATAGTGGAGCCCAGTTCAATAGTGGGGATATAAGTAGTCTTCAGTGGGCCCCATAGTGGAGCACCTTAATATCCAATTGCAAAAAAAAATTTATCCATAAAATACACAAACTAACAAATCATGTGATGCCACATCAATGCACCAATAAAACATGACTTAGTGCACCACTATTGGTCTCACTTTTTTTTTGGCCCTTTTTGGATACCTCAACAAAAAGCATGTTGATGTGGCATCATATTTGATGATGTGACCCTAAAACGAAATATAGAAGCACACAAGTTGCTAAATAAATTGCTATACAAAATTGGGAGTTATTTGAATTTTTCACATAAGATTTTGAGGAACACGAAGTTAGGGTGCTCCAATATGGACCCCTCTCCCCTATATAACCTTAAAAAGGTATTTTATGTCTTATATCAATTTAATTTGAATTTCTATAACAATAAAAATTAGAAATGATAAAGAAATTCATAACTTAAAGTTGAACTTTCTTTTAAGTTACACAAATATTCTATTCAATTTTAAAAAAATTATATCAACTAAAAAATATTTTTGTTTTATATCAACTTGATTTAAATTTTTATAACAATAAAATTTGAAAATTACAAAGATACTTATTAGTTAAAAAAATTGGACCGCCTTGATGAGGTATTTTATATCCCATACTAAATTCATTAAAATTTCTTAGAAATAATAAAATGTCTATAAATTTAAAATTAAAAAGAAAAAACCTTGTAAAAATAATATAAGAACCTTAAAAAAATTAAATTGAAATCTGATCGTAATGATTCGTGGGTTAACACGTGATGCCTCAAATAAAATCAGATCTTGTCGTAAAAAGGAGTCTTTTGATTCTCCATAAAACGTACGCTTGCAACATTAAATCATTAATGACCCAAAATTATTATTATTTTATTTTGGAAAGAAAATGTCAATGGCCTAAACCCAGCCTTAAGGCTTAAGGCTTGAAAACTATATTTAGCAAGGGAATCTAGCTTAAGTGTCGTTGCACTTCACTGTACTTCAAGCCTTTTGTTTTTTCAGATTATGCACAACGGAATCTATTTCAATGGTTTGCGACTTGCTTAGTTTTCAACCTTCTGACGTATTCTCTTCTACCGCTTACTTTGACTTTCTAAATTTATAATATTTTTAGGGAATCTATTTTATTGTGAAAAGCCGGCCTGGAATTTGACGGTCACCCCTACCTGTCATATGAAAATTTTATGACGGTTTGGTCATTTAAACGTCTGTAAAAAAAAATGATTAATTTATGAATTTTTATAAAAAATCTTTTATAAATGCAATGTCTTGAAAAATCAGAAAACAATGATAATTATTAATAATAAATATAAAAATCTACTGTTATAATTAACAATTAACAAAAGTTTCTAAGTTCATATTAAAAAAAAAATCTTGTTAAATATATTCTAAAAGTTAAAAATAATTATATTCTATTTTGAAAAGATTCTAAACTAATATATATTTTTATAATAATAATATAAATCACATATATTAATATAAAAAAAAGATAACTATTATAAAAATCTCAAAGTTTCTAAATTCATATTAGAAAATATTTAAAAAAGTTATATTCTATTCTAAATTAATTCATCTTTTTATAATAAAAATTATAAAATGATATATATATTACAAATATAAATACTATATTATATTTTGCTTATAATAATTTTTTACGGTTTAATAAAAATTTAGCAAGTCAAACTATACGGTCTAATAAATTTTATAGCTGTAATATACGGTCTAAAATTGAAAAAACGGTCAAATAGACCATCAAATTCCTGGAGTCACCAATGGACTCAAGCTCCCAAGTGTTAGGAATTGCAGGGAAGAATAGAGAGAGGTCAAATCACACCATTTATATGCAAATTAACAAAACACGAAGTAGAGGAATTCAAAATTCATAGAATAGAGGTGAGACAACAAATTAACATGGTTCACCTTTTTGTTGGGCTACACCCACAAAACAACAATCCTTTTATTATTCAACTTCTAGCGAAATTACAAATTACAATTACTTGCAACAATAAGTTGTGTATCATTCACCAAAGTTGTGAATGCACCCAACAATATGCGTTCTATTTTCTTCGCATGTTGCTATGTGTACATTGCACTAAACCATGATTATTTACCTTCACTTGTGCATTGTTCTTTCTGAATTTCACAAGTATTCTCTACTACAAGTAACATATGTCACAACTGTTCAATCACATTCACGCATCCATAGGAATTCTCATCTGCAATAGCTACAAATTGCTTCTTAATTTTAGGAAGTTTTCCAAATGTTTTAACTGAATTACAAATACAAATATGCAGCAAATTCTTTATTAAAATATAAGGAAAATTTGCATGAGGGGCTTTGCCCCCTGCACTTCCCCATTAATTAATTTGGGGAGGAAACATCGGGCAAAGTGGTCAAAAGGGCTCCACACACTAACACCAAGATCATCTGTACACCAAAATATGCCTTCTGTAAGAGAGTAGCAAGAGCAAACTATTGTTTGATTATGGACACAATGAGTTATGATTAAACCCTATATGATCATAGGGCTTACATGGATTTAAATGTATGTATGATGCCTTGCTTATATAGGCAAAGCGAGATAAGATTAGACAAGATCATGAAAAGTGTCTTAATCTTATGCAAGAGACAACTAGTGATAAGATAAGATAAGATCGTATGACACCTAAAGACTTCTAGAAAGATTCTTAGTTCCTTAAGTAAACTTAACATGTGAAGATGTGTGAATAGGACCTAATAGGTGATCTACTTAGGTAAAATACCTTGTTCACACCAACATATACAACTTTGATAATGATGCAAATGACTAGGGTTTTCAAGAAATGCCAAAATGTTGCGAATCATTTTCATTGATGTGATGTTTTTGCAAATATCAAGTACATTGAGAGAACCTCGACCTTTGCCCTATCTTGATTGCATGACAATATATTTTTTACCTCCCCCCTTTTGTTGCTAGTGAAGATGAAAGGGTAGGGAATTTTGAGGAATTGAAGCAATCCCCTTTAGATTCAATGCTTGATAGTGGGCCAAACTTGGCAACAAAGGAGCAGGGTGATTGATGGTTTCTTTCTTTGGGGGATATTCTTATGTCTATGGCTAAGGAGGTTCCTCATTTGTGCATAGTTGATTTTTTATTTACAAACTATAGCAATAAATATTTGGTGTGTAATGTCTAGGGAAACTACCTTCTTTTAAAGAATTTACTCTTTGGGTGCATTAAATTTGTAATATTATATATCATTCATGTTTATTGTTGAATAATGACTTCTTTTTGGTTAAATTTCAATTTTCAAAGGATCAAAATTTTGTGTGGGACAATGATCCTTGGTTTTATGGAAATCATGGAATTTTTATTTCCCCTTGGATCCACTCTTTGATCTAGCTTCAACAACTATCTCTAAGGCCAATCTCACACTTTGGTGAGATATCATGTCCTAATTAAGAAGTTGGTTGAAATGGTGGGTATTTTTATCAAAATTGATGAGTATTTGATAGCTTCCCATAAGAGATTTGTGAGGGTCTACATGATGGTGGACCTATCTAAGCCTATTTTTCACACTATAAAGATCAATTAAAGAAATGGTATTTCTACAGTCCATGATATTCAAATTTAGATGTTTCTAGTAGAAAATTATGTAGATTTTTGTATCAATGTTTCATATCACACTTTGTGATCCATCATTAATAGGAGGAGAAAATAAACATCTAAAATGTTGATTTAAAAAATCTATACAATTATCTACCAAAAGCATCTCAATTTGGCCATAAAGATTAGGTCATCTTAAAGATCCTGAATCTAGTTAATGAATTTTAAGGGGCTTCTATACAAATGCTTTCATTGCAACTAATTGTGGCACAAACTAGTAGAGTACCCATCTAAGTTCCCTTTGGGCCTTGATCCTTCTTAAACCCTTAAATTGGTTCCAAATGTTGGATGCCGAAATGGAAATTTTGTGAAAAGAAACAATGGAAAGATTTTTGCTACTTTTTCTCCTCCAAAGGAAGGCAATGAGGAAAAGGAAGGGGTTCAAGTTAGGTCTCCTACCGCTTGCCATTTGGATCAAATTGGGGGCTCAACTCCTATTGTTAATGATTCTAATAGTTTGAAGAAGGTTGAGGTATTTCAACAACATCAAGAGAGATTTTCAATATATGTAAGCTACTTCTTCTCAAGTGAAAGAAGATGCTAAACTAATTTCCACAAAAATTCTCACCATCCAACAAATAAAACCCAAAAAGGCCAAGGTGAATTATGAAGGTGGGTATAAAGGAAAGAAGACATAAGTTAAAAGATTGTGTTTGGAAGCTACCAACACCATTGGTGAGGGTTCCTAATGTGCCATAGAGTTCTTCTTTTGGACATAAGGGAAGAGAGATGCTTTTAGCTCAATGTTGAACTCTCTCATCAACATTGAAATTTTTGACAAAAGTTAGAGTTGGTACCTCTTAGGACACTTATGAAAGTGTAACTAGGATTTTCTTAACTATTGTTAAATTGACATAAATTTGGAGTTGGAACCATTTAATAAATTTGTTTAACTACAATGAAAGGTTCTTTTGAATTCTTATATTGATATGACTCTTAAAACTCTTTGAAAGGATGAATCTTTCTTTCTAATTGTATGTTTTTCAAATTTTTAGATTTAAATAATGACCCTAATAACATGTAGGGAAATTATCAGCATTGGAATTTATGACAAAAGTCAAAGTTGGTACCTCTTAGGACACTTATGAAAGTGTAATTAAGATTTTCTTAGCTATTGTTAAATTGGCATGAATTTGGAGTTGAAGCCTTTAAAAATATTTGTGAAACTAGAATGAAAGTTTCTTTTGAATTCTTAGATTGATACGACTCTTAAGATTCTTTGAAAAGATGAGTCTTTCCTTTCGACAGCAGCTATCCAATTCCACAAATGCACTGGGGCATGGATGTCGCATGCCTCCATGCATCATCTGATCGAACCAAGTTGTCAGTTTCACAATTTGCCAGTAAGTAATCTGCAGGTGAAAACAATTTAAATTTATTTTTTACTTCCATCCAAGGTTTCCCTTGCTAGAAAAGTCGTCCCCTCTATAATTCATCTTATATATGTTATATTTATATTTATATCAAATTGTTTTATATTATATTATTATTAATGTTATAATGTTATATAGATATATTTTATTATTACATATAATATATACTGATTTAATATAGTATATAACAATTATATAATACAATATATATAGGCACGATATTTATTTTTTAAATATAATCAATAAAATGATTCTTATAAAATAAAAAGTTATTATATATTATTGATTATGACACATATACATTATTAATAGTATACCTATATGTTATTATACATTAAATATGACACATTTTATATTAAATAATATATATGTATAATATTAATATTAATAATATATAATATAAAACAATATAATAATAATAATATATCAATAGTATATAATAAAATTTTTATTTTATAAGAATCATTTTATTGATTATATTTAAAAAATAAATATGTGCCTATATATATATTGTAATATATTATTGTTATATACTATATTAGATCAATACATATTATATATAATAATAAAATATATCTATATAACATTAATAATAATATATAATATAAAACAATATAATATAAATAATAAAAATATAACATACATAAAGACAAATTATAGAGGGGACAACTTTTGCAACAAGGAAAACATTGGATGGAAGTAAAAAATAAATTTAAATTGTTTTCACCTACATACTACGACTTGGTAGGATCAGATGATGCATGGAGGCATGCAACATCCAATTATGGAACTAATAACTTGGTACGATTGGATGATGCATGGAGGCATGCGACATCCAATTATGGAACTAATAGCTTGGTATGGATGATGCATGCCTATCGGATGATGCATGGAGGCATTCAACATCCAATTATGGCACTGATAGCTTGGTACGATCAGAGGATGCATGAAGGCATGCAGTATCCAATTATGAAATTGACAACTTGATACGATTAGATGATGCATGGAGGCATGTGGCATCCAATTACGGAACTGAGAGCTTGATACGATCAGATGATGCATGGAGGCATGCGACATGCATACCTCGTACATTTGTGGGGCTCATAAATTAGAAAGTCACATAAATCTAGAGTTAATCTACTCAAAAGAATATCAAAAAGAAAATTGTAGTAGGTGTGGTTATATATGCTACTAAAATATTCCCTTCTATGTGCAAATTTATCACCATAATTTCTAAAACTCTTTTCCTCATTTGTACCGCTGATAAAAAAAATTATAAATAAAAATTAGTCTGCGCTACCACCTTGCCCGGATGAACCCTCAATTAACGCTTTCTTGTCTAGGTGTATTTCAGATGTCGAGACAGCTCATCAATGGGGAATGTAATTTTTGTAAATCCCGAAGCCATGCATGAAGGAAACGAGACTAAAAGAGCAGTGGGAGTAGACTCGTTAGAACTTGCAGAGATCAGTTACATTGGAATCCCAACGTTTAGTGTGCCAGGTCAGGCACGCTTACATGCATATATCCACCGCCATCTGTGATCTGACTAAGCAGCTACCTATGTTTAAAATTCAGCTGTTAGTACAGATCTTTAAAGCCCTCTGACTAGGCAATATCCTTCCCCAGGTTCTCTTTTACCAGGGATTACATCACCGGTAGCTGTCAGTGGTGTGGGTATATGAAGATTATGGTAAAAATGGGGAAGCCCGAGGACAGGCACACATCCACATGTTTCAGGATGCAATGCTAAATTTGGGTGAGTCTTTTTAGCTTTGTAAGTTGCTTTTCTAATACTCTTTCCAGATTAAAAATTCAATTTCTTTGCTGTTATGGTAGCCATGATTCTCTGGGAAGTAAATTTTAGCATTTTGGAAGATCTAATTGGTCATTCTATTTGCTCTGTTTTTGTTCCTTGGCTTCCCAAGACGGAATTTACTGGCGTTGGAAGTTGTGTTATTCTGTCTACCCAACAAAAGTTTTAGCAGTTTCCATTGCTTTAAATTTCTCACAGAGGGATTGTTCACAGAAAGTTCTGAGACTTTGTTGGTCGTTTTTCCAGCAAATCGCTCAGAGCTTCTTGAAATTTTCATTAAGATGAAGGGAAATCAGAAAGAGGAGCTTGAGAAACTTATGTGGGAGCAGATGGGTATGAGCTCCAAGAACTCGGGTATCGGGTCCAGGATCAGGAAGCTGATGGGCTCATTCTTGGTATTTATCTTTATAGCTTACATGGTGTATTCTTTTCATTTTTTTATGAATAGTCAATCTCCTTGGCAGTCAATTAGCTACACAATGGACCGCGGGAAACCAAAGCAGCTGTCAATGGCAGCATTGAATGTATCGGAGAAGGATTCAGGTTCGGACATCAAGAAAATGGTGGTTGCAAGCATTGCTGTTGCTTCAGAGACTACTAACAGTACTACAACTGATTTGAATCATATAATATTTGGAATTGCTGCTTCTGCTAGCTTATGGGAGACAAGAAAGGATTACATAAAACTATGGTGGAGGCCCAACGAAATGAGGGGTTTTGTATGGCTGGACAAGGAGGTCAAACCCCAGAGGAACGAGAAGGAAGCCTTGGCTCTGCCTCCTCTCAGAATTTCTAGTGATACATCTCATTTCAAGTATACCAACAAGCAAGGCCATCATTCTGCTATTAGGATATCTCGCATTGTCTCCGAAACTTTCAGGTTGGGCCTTCCTGATGTACACTGGTTTGTTATGGGAGATGATGATACAGTGTTTGTCACCGAGAACCTGGTTAGGGTTCTCTCACAATATGACCACAGAGAGATGTACTACATTGGAAGTCTGTCTGAAAGCCATTTACAGAATATATTTTTTTCATATAGTATGGCTTATGGAGGAGGTGGGTTTGCCATCAGTTTTCCACTGGCAAAAGCATTGGAATCAATGCAAGATGATTGCATTCAGAGGTATCCAGGTCTGTATGGAAGTGATGACAGAATGCAGGCTTGCATGGCCGAGCTTGGTGTGCCCTTGACAAAGGAGCCTGGTTTTCATCAGGTAAGTTCCATGTAAACTTCTTTTACGCAGGGTATTGAATGAATGAATAGTTTGATATTTCATCACATAAAATTGATTTTAGAGCATCTTTCAAAGGAATTTTGGAGAGACTGAAAATTTGTTTAATAGGATCTTGTGAGCCTAATAAAGCTTGAATGTTAAGTGGTATACATATAGATGGCCACAATCTTTAAAGAGAATTTTCAGATATATTATGTGTTCCTCTGCAACAATTTTCAGATAATTGATGTGCTTTTCTGTATCAGATTTCCGATATCTGATGTGCTTTTCTGTAACAGATTTCCAATATTTGATGTGCTTTTCTGATATTTGATGTGCATTTCTGCAACAAATTTCCGATATTTGATGCGTTTTTCTACAACAGATTTCTGATATTTGATGTGTTTTTCTGCAATAGTGTAGCGTTCTGATGTTTGAAATGCTATTCTGGCTTTGATTGCAGTACGATATATATGGGAATCTGTTTGGATTGCTTGCTGCACACCCTGTCAGGCCCCTGGTGACCCTTCACCACCTTGATGTTGTGGAGCCCATATTTCCCAACCTCACCAAAGTAAACGCATTGCAACACCTCTTCAAGCCCATCAAGTTGGATCCTGCAGCAATTCTGCAGCAATCCATATGTTATGATGACAACAGAAAATGGTCCATTTCAGTATCATGGGGTTATGCAGTGCAGATTTATAGGGGCATTTTTTCCCCTAGAGAACTAGAAATGCCCTCCAGAACCTTCCTGAATTGGTACAGAAGAGCTGATTTCACAGCCTATTCATTCAATACCAGACCCGTAACTAGGCATCCATGTCAGAAACCCTTTGTTTTCTACATGAAGAATGTGAAGTATGATAGTCCCAAGAGAAATAACATCATAAGCAATTACACCAAACATGAGGTCGCTCCACCTGCATGTAGGTGGAGGATGGCTTCGCCTGAGACCATAGACTGGATCAAGGTTGTGAAGAAACCTAATACATTTGTGGCAAATAAGGCAAGGAATTTATTTTCTCTTCTTTCATCTCATTTCAAGCAGTTACTCATCTTCTCTCAACTTATTAATTTTATTTTTGAATTTTATTTCTTGTGGGGAATTTAATGAGTTTTTCAATATGATTCTTGCAGTCACCAAGAAGAAACTGTTGTAGAGTAATATCCTCAAAGAAAATAAGCATTGAAATTGAAGTGGGCCAATGCAGGGAGGGTGAGATCATTGGATTACAATCTTGAAATGATCGGCCATGGCAAAATTTCCATCAGGTTTGTTGAGCAGAAGCCACTGTAATAGTAGAAATTTAAATGCATTGAAGAAGAATGAAAGGCCATTCCTTTCAGTAAATTTGCTACAATGTTTGAGCTTGATTTGATATGTTGCCACATACATTGAGTTTGTTAGCCGAGCTTTCAGAGATATCCATGTGTTAAATGCTTGTTCTACGGAGAACAATAAAGAGCAGCAGTGGATTTAGGTCCCAGAAGCTCAGAAGACAAATATGGATGGAAGAAGCCCAAAGCCAAACATTATCATTTCCACTTGTATCTGCTGCATTTTTTATTTTTTGCTTCTATTAGTACTGTTTGTTCTCTGGGCCATTATTCAATCTGGTAGGTATGTATCCCTCTCTCCTGTTGAAACTAATCAAATATTCTTTGGAGGCATGGTGTTTCATCTCCTCGCAAATGTCATAAGCTAAATATTGTTTTTCTTTATTATGGAATAAGATAAATGTCATTCTATGACAATTCTGCTTTAAACTGACTTGGAGACTAAATATTTAATACTTTTCATTGTCTTAAGTGTTCTTGCTGAAAATTTATCTGTGGCAATAGTTTTTGGCTGAAGAACAATTGATCCATCCATATTGGTTATTCTATACTAAAATTTCATTGTTCATAACTCTGAAATTGTTTATAGGCCTTAAGAAAAGTTATTTATATTTTGTAAAATGACAATAACTATTGATAAATAAATTGCTTATGCATATTAGTCTAGTTATAAAGATGCATAATGAACAGCGAACTGTTGAATCTACATATGAATTTGAATTTTATATATTATTATCCACAAGTAATTAAATCAACTTAATGGTAATGTAAGAAAAATATGTTTAAAAGTTCATAGAAAAAGAAAAGAAAAATCATAATTTATAAGGTTTTTTTTTATGCTTCTGAAATTGAGGTTGAAGAAAGGAATTTCAAGGGGAACATTGAGATGGGGAGTTTTGTGGATGAGTCTTAAGAATGTGGATTATGTGTTGGGTCATCTCTTTGACAAATAGAGTTACACATGTTTGTTCTTCACAATGAATAAGATCTTGTAAAGAGTCGTAATTTTTTCTAACGAGATAGTAAAACATGTCACAAACTTCATAATATATTGAAAATATAAATACAAGATTCTCTTACAAATGCATTGATCTCAAACCAAAAGCAAGCCTAGTGTGCTTGGGAAGAATAATGCATTCACCTTCTATATGATAGTAAGTATGCCAAGTAGTACTACATTTTTGTTGACAATAGTTTTGTTGGGTTTGTCCAAGTTGACTTTATGTAGGCTTTGTGGATTCAATCTCTAATGTTTCTAGAAGTACATTTTTTCAACATGTAAAGGGTATTGATGGAAAAGGTAATAGGAGGAAGATGATTGATATCAATACCAATTTTGTACAAAAAAACCTATATGTTGGGCATACCAAGCATTCTTGATCTTTTGTTCACATAACTTAAAGATAATTCAAGAGAGTCTTGAATGGATGTTTATTCTTCCTAATTGTTTTATTTGCCATACATCTTAATCTACAAACAATACTACATGAAAAATAGGGTAATATGAAGAGGGTGAATGCCAAATTTAGCTAAAAAAATAATTGCATATGGAATTGACCTATTTGTCTACAAGTTATTAAATAGCATGAAAATAAGCACTTTGTCAACTCAAGCCCAATAGGTATTGCAAAGTTTAGCCCCCAAATCTCACAACCATACAAAATTGTTGATGAAACTAAAGTTTGGAAGATATGCAATTTTGTTTAGGCATCTTGAAATTAGAGTGGAGACATGTCTCTCAAGTGTATTAAGTGCAACATAACCTTTGCATAATTTCCTTTGTAGTGGGGAGTATATTGAAGGGAGGTCTTGTGAAAGACATGCCAAAATAGGTATTAAAGGAAGCCACTTCAACCAAATTCCCTTTGTGAATGAGATTAGTTGCATGTGCTTCTTTCAAGTAGTTGTCTTGAAAACCATAACCTCATTTTTACTCAAGTTCACTTGTAAACCATGACTATTAGAAAACGAACATAAAATATCTTGAGATGTCATTGTAATCTAAAATCACTATGTGACATGAGATTAATGTCATCTACAAATAATACAATAGTGATGATCATATCATAAAGAATACGACCACCATCTATTTTGCTTTAATTTGCAATGATCTTGTTCAATTCATCTATGTAGAGAGCAAATAAAGTAGGTGAAAGTGGATATTCTTGTTTAACTTCAATGGTAGTACTTCAAATATCCTCTATAAATCTAGTAGGAATTGAACTTGGCAACCACTGTCTTATAAAGTGACATGATAAGAACAACCAAATTTTTAGAATATGCAAACCTTGAAGCTACTAGATAAGTTGTAAAGAAGTAGTGTCATATACCTTTCAAAAATAAATAAAAAAATAGTATACCTTACACTTTGAGCTCATGCTTCTTCAATTACAATTGTAAGTATTAATATGCGATCTATTGTTTGATGATTCTTTCTAAACCTTACTTGTCCATTTGCTTAAAGTTTCTTCAAATCCTCAAATTGAGAAATCAAATCATCCAACACTACAACAAATATCTTACTCAAAGTGTGCCTAACCATAATGGATCTATAATTATTTGGCTCTTGTTAGTTTCTTGATTTATATATGGGACACATGATACGAGATGGCCATACGATGGGAATCCGTGAAAAGGAACCATGTTAAAGAGACCAACAATATGTGTTTCCAAGAGAGTTGGACTATGGTGAAGATATTTTTCTCCTAGATTCTCTATGCCAATTTCTTTACCTACCTTGAGTTTGAAGATAGTTTGCAATACAATACAATATGTGAATAAACACTGACCCTTCAATCTATTGTCTATTAAAATTGAAACCTAGTTTGGAATGTTGCAAAGAGAAGATACATAATTGGATCAAGTCTCTTAGTTGGAAATGCCATGTGGATTTCCTTAGAAGGGTTTTTTTCTAAAGGGCTTTAAAATTAAACCTAAGCATGTTGAGTATATATCTTACTTTCTTATTCAAATTTTGGCATTAGAGACAACGTTTTTTAATGAAATTCTTCCTTTAAGGATGTTGGAAAATAAAGTGTTGTAAGCCCTATGAAGAGCTCTATGTTAGCCATTTTAGACACCTAAAATTCATTTCCATATTTTCTCCATTACACAAGGTCTATCCGTAAATTCATTTCTAACTATTTGACCATTCTTCTAACATTAATTAATTATGTCTTAATTAGTTAATTAACCAATCTAACATTTCTGCCAACATTAATTGAATAAATTACCCTTATGTACCCAATTATTTTAACTCATTGAATCTTTTCTTCTAATGTTCCCACCTTAGTTGAATAAATCACATTTATTTATTGAAGTCAATCATTTCCTATCACTTCCCATAAATCAAGTAAATACAAAAATATTTAAAATCTAGCACCCCTAAATCCAAACATCCATATCTGCAATTCAAATCCCAATTGTCAAACATGCAAGTGAAAACCACACATCCTAAACGTAAATCCAACAATCCAAAACCTAGAATCTAGTGCATCCTCACAACAACACTTTACTAAAAGAGCTATAATGGCACTATCTCAAGACATTCACATTTGTACAAGGCCAACCTAGCTATCAAAGAGCACTATCATAGTTGCAAATTGTACACCATTACAACAATCCTAACAAAGCAACTCTATATGACATGATACTATTAGAACATCATGATAGATGTATCTAAATCATTGACATCAAAAAATCATGAGCTTGAGAATTGAAGCTACAAACATCAAAAGTATCCCAAAATTTTAAAAAATCATTAAAAAAGTCAATAGAAATAATATGTCCAATGGTTAAAACCACTTGTTGTGGTACCTTGGGCAAGTACCATGATGAAAACTTACTCATGGGAATCATGTGTAAAATTAATCATATATGTGTACCATTACACTTGAGGGAAAGATGTCTCACCCATAATCCTTCCTATCATGACGTCCCACCATACACATTCACCATATCCATTTAGTCACACCTCATCCATGTTCCCTCCTACCTTGATCTTGACAAGGACTAGGGGCACAAACTTAAAAGATGCTTTGGAAAACTATTGATATGGATATCCTTTGATCACACACTATCTACAATCATTCCATTGCCTACATAGCACTATTCAACCCCTATCTTGTATTGAAGCATGTTAATCCTATGTGTCATAGCCCTTGGACATCCCCTCTTAAAATCCCATCCATCACATCCAAAATCCAAGTACCTCAACCATTCCATCCCTACCACCTTCATCCATTGTATTTATGCTTAATTTTCCATTTCTATTAGTTATACTTGTTGGGTGAAAATTTTGTAATCTCTTTACAGATTACAAATCTTGAATTTCAGCCACAATTATTGTGAGTTAAAATCTCTCCTCTCAGAAAGGGGAGGCGTCCTTCTTACTGCTTATTGGAACTGAAAGTAAACTACTCCAAACTTTACAATATGTACACTACACTAATCATATGGGGGTGTGTTACATTCATGATTCTCTCTTCTTTTAGAGAATATGTTTACAATGTTCCACGGTTTTTATTTATTAATGCTCTACAACTTTAAATAAAACCTAAGAAGTAATTTTCAATACTTCTAACTAGTCAAAGCATAGTCAATACAATCAAATATACGTAAC
>VDFB02132932.1:0-16766 GCA_007258455.2 Sequoia sempervirens | reverse complement strand
ACCATTTTCAAAATAAATTAGTAGTTTAGAAAGTAGACTCAGAGCACTTCGATCCTTGTTTTTGTTCCATCTCAAAATTTTGAGTGTAACTATCCTCAATTTCACGTCCAAGGTCAGTATTTCCTGATTTCAGAAAAAAAGTGGCCAATTAAGCCCCCTTTTTGGGAACCATCTTGGTGCACTTACCCTTACATGTGTGCATATACTTTCATATATAACCTCAATTTTTATGATGTTAAATCTATTACATCGTATTTATCATCTCATGCTTCTTCATTCTATCATATGTGTTGTGTGGTCTCACAAGAAACCTCAAGTATGTAAGGCTTGGGAACCCAAGAAAAATTAATGCTTATGGCAGATGTTGGTTGGAAAAGGATCACCGAAAGTCAAGGTTAAAGTGAAAGTCTTGGAAGTAATTCATGAATTTAAGTGTACCGAGTGTAAATTTTATCGGATACTAGGTACCAAAAGTCCAGATTGGTTGGAATGTAAGGTTTGGTAAGTTGTTGAAGTACAAAAGTAGAGATCTGGGAGTTATAAAGGTTATGGTGGTAACCGAGATCTAGGTGAATTTTGTTTTGGTAAAAGTTGAAAGCTCACGTGAGAACAAAGTTTGTTGAAAAGAAACGTCAGATATCGGAGGACTGGGAATCCTAGTATTACGAATGTGGCAAAAGAGTGTGCCTAGCTCCAGAGTGATTTACTTTCAAGTGTTTCATGTTTGAGCCTAAACCTGATTGTAGGAACCAAAAGTGCTGGTGGATTTGAATAAATAATTCCACTTGATCACTCTGAATATCTAGCAGAGGAAGTTCCTACATTTTGTTAGAAAAAGCTACTTGGTCCAAGTTTGATTTCTTGATTGAATTTTAAAGACATAGGTCTTGAATTTTCAAAGTGCTAAAGAAGGTTGGCATCTATTGACTTGTTCAGAATTTCTCCTACTAGTTGTCATATTCCACATGCCTTTTTGTGATTTAACACTTGGATTTCCTCTCATGTGTTGGTTAAATTTCCTGAGTGTCTTGTTCTTATGAAAGGTCGGGAGGTGTTTCATTTTAAGTTAAGTTCAAATTTTGTAGAGGTCGGAGAACCAAAAAAAATTCAATTTTTGTTCTTTTTCTTGTTTTTTGTTCCATTCCAGATTAAAAACTTGTATGTTTCATTATTTATTAACTGATATTAGATCCAATTTCAAAGCTATTTTCTAATATGAAATAGTTGATTGTTTGTTCCTATCAGACAAGACTATGTGATGCACCATTTAAGGGTGCATACTGACACTATCTGCTAGCAAATAATCCCCTTTTTCTTTAAACTCTTGCATCATTTTGTGCCTAGCTATGAAGCAATCTAGTGATGTATGGAATGGTTTTCTCTAGTTTGGTTATTTCTTGAGGCATGCATGGATAATACCTAGGAGAAATTTTACTTTTTAGTAATTTTTTATGCTTTGTTTTAGAATAGATGCTTATATTTTAGAAAATGTTCCAAAAAGTAATGAATGCATGGAGTTTTATAACAAATATTTTGATTCCATGAAATTTTTGAATGCTTAATGTTAAATCTACTTGGATGAAGGAAAGTTATTTGAATTTCATGAAATATTGTTGCAAATTTATTGATTTCATGAAGTTGTTGAATGACCAGACCGATATTATTTTCATATCTCTATGATACCAGTCGATACCTTGAGGACCTTTTACCCCTCGTGTTTAACAACATTATCACAATGAACCTTGAGTGAACCTAGTGCCTCAAGACCTGACATAAATGAGCCTTGGGATCAAGTTGAGTTAGCTTTGGATTTAGGTTTTCCTGGTGGAGTCTCTCAAGAAAGATAGGCACCTTCCCATGGAGTCTCTGTGAGAATTTTATCTATCTGTTGGTGTGTGACTAACATTCCTATCAAAAGGAGTGGTGCTAGAAGGGAGGCACCACTTTCGGTATCTTTGGAGTTGGTATTGTTGTCCCGATTCTGGATTGGAAATTTTATTTTGAGGTGAAATCCTAAGCAAGTCTGTTATGGAGAATATAATGGAAGTTAATAAGCTCTAAAAAATCCTTAACTAGAGGCTTTATCCCTTAAGTCTATTCACTTTTGGTAGGGTTATCGAGTGCAGGATTCATAATACAACTAATCATAATGAACTTGATTGCGATTTTTTTTTAACTAGGGTAAGTTTGGCCACTTATAATTTAATTTCATTAATGGAGGAATCGTTAACTATGAGAAGAACTATGAGAAGAAAGGAACCATTATTGGAAAGAAGTTTGAATTCTAAGAAAAATCCTAACCCTGGTGAAACTAGAAATATTGGAAATTGAATTGCTAGACCAAACAGATTCATTAATTGTAATTGTCATGAGGAAATTCAAGAAATTTTGTAGGAAAAGAAGAAAATCATCAAGATTTAGAAACAATGCATTGGAAATTTAAACGTGAAAGGAGTCACTGAACTTTACACACATGAAAGGTGATAATGAAGAGAAAGAACGGGGGAAATGAGTGGGAGATGAATGCTTTTCACCCCTAATTACAAATCCACAACCTAAAAGGGAAGAGATTCTTGATTTTACATAAAATACAGAGTATTAAGCTTTTACTTTCTCTCTTTCTGATGATAGCATGAATTGTATTAATATTTTCCCGAACAAAATGAATAGTGATTTGAGATAAAAGACAAGACCAAGAACCGAAGGAATCTTGGAGAGAGAAAATTAAGAAATGAATGCAATCATTCATGGAACAGGGTAGAGAAAAATGGAAAATCATGAATCAGGATTGGACAATGTCCAGAAGAAAATTAAGGTGTGTGCAATTGAGCGTTAATGAGGTCGTTTTCATACATTTTAGCCAAAATATTGGTAAGTATGCATTCAAATTTTTGTTTGTCAAACGTAGAAAATTTAAAATAATTTGTTTATCCAAAATTTATTCAAGTAAATTTAAAGATAAGCCTGCTATAATTCAAAAAAAGAGCATTATGAAGATAGTGGTAGAAATTGGGGTAAATTACTTAATTAGGGTTAGTCACCTGATTAGGGAAAATTTTAGTTAGTTAGGTTAATTTTCTTTAGTAGCTAAAACACATGAGAGTTGAATTCTTAAAACATTGTATTGTCAATTGGAAAAAGAGTAAAACTATTTAGAATAAATACATGCTTCAATATAGAAAAGAAAAAAAATCATTTATTTCGTATATACATGGAAAATGTAAAATTCTCATCGTAAAGAGAAATAAGAGACAAAAGGAGTGACACTAAAATAGTGGATAGGTTGGTCAGTCAATTTAGGAAACTTCATCCATGAGGAGTGTGTACCCTAGGTAAGTACTATCTCTATGGTTGTCAATGTTGAGGGTATGCAGATCAGTAAGGAAAGGTTGAAGAGGAACTACTTCCCCTTGCTCTAGAAATTGTGGAATGTCATTAGCAAAAGGGATTCCCATGGCCAAATGAGCACCAAAGAGAATCGTTGTCATAGAGATTGCACTCAGATGCTAAGTTTAAATGCTCAACAATCTCGTGAAACATGGAAACACCTTCGAGCCTCTGGTTTCTCATAGTGAAGATGAATCTCTAGATAAAGGGTTGGTTCCCTATGATACCTCCTACAAACTACTTCTTTGATAGGGAAAAGGATAGAAGGAAACTTGAAAAGAAAACCTATTCTAGGAGGTGATGCACCAAACATTCTTTTAATACTTGATGCCCCAAACTCACAATCAGCTTTGAACAAGAGGATTTTGATTACTCAACTCAAATCAAATCATGAAATACATAAATGTATCATAAGAAGGCTTTAGTTTCAGTGTTTGTATGAAGGAAAACAAAGTTTCACAACTCCAATCAACTGTAAACAATTTGACAACTCACAACCTATATTTGACATGATTTCCCTTGCCTTAATACTATGTGAATGAGACATATTCAAAGTATTTGATAGATAAAACACAGTAAATACATCTGATCATTCATCTACAATGTTGAAACAAGATATATCTAAGAAGGAAACATTACTTCTTTATTGAAAAATGAAAGGAATTGTTGTTAAAAGTATAAAATCTGAGTTACAAAGGCCTTCCTGTAATACTCCCATGTTGATTGGTTCATTAGATACTTTTGATACTCTTGATACTGTGGACACTCTGTGATATTCTGTGTGGCTCCTTGGTTAATTTGTTTACTGCTCTTATGTTACGTGTGTAGTAATTGATGATATATTATGCATACATGATTTGATTTGATGATAAGTTTTCAATTTATAAGCGTTAATGGAATTATGTTTACGATGACATGTTAATATATTATGGTGGAAGGACGGAGTCATACCACTCGCTTGCGAGTGCCCTATTACCCCGCTATTTCCTTTCACCATGTGTTTTGCAATGGAGTTTATATGTTACTTGACGTTTAATTGTTTGCAGGGATTGCAGGATTAAAGCCTCGACTCCACCTGCTTCAGCAGGACAGGGCGAGCACAACTTAAACCCAACGGGTACGATGTGGTTAAAAGGAGTTGTAAGGAAGGGTTTCCCGACCCAAGTCCGTTATTTGTGTGAGTTATTGAGTCATATGTCGATCCGGTCTTGATATTTCGATTGTTTTAAGTTGGAGGATTTAATTAATTTATTATGATTGGTGATTTAATTATTTTGGAGATAAAAGAGATTGAATTTAAGTTATTTTATTAATTAAGAACTAGTGAGTATTAAAGTTAATTATATGTTAATTAAAAGATAATTATTAATAGAAGTTGTTTTAATTGAAATTTTGGAATTTTGTGAAAGTAAAATAAAAACAAAAGAAATTATTGGCTTAAAATAAATGATTGAAGCTACTTCAATTTGAGTTAAGCGGTGGTAATTCGAAATAAATATAAGTGAACAAATACATAAATAATGGTTAATTAAGTAGGTAACTGATGGAAGTTATTGGGAGAAGAAATTAGTTATTGTTGAGGGAATCCTTTTTACGAAAGGAAGGAGGAAAAAGGGGATAATGGTTCTTCGGGAAAAGAAGCGGAAAGGAAGGCCAGTGTGGGAAAGAGGAGAAAAGCGTCTGAGGAAAGATCTTCTCCAACCGAAGGACACCAGGTTCCCTTCAAGCTCTGTGTTAAATTCTTTATAACTCTTGAATTGTTTCATAAGGTTGACTGTACTGTAGAGAAATGCAATCTCTGGATGAGTAGAATTTTTGAAATCAAAATTTTTCTGTCAAATTTTTCGTAACCCTTAGGAAAAAAAATATTGTCCCGAGATATGCAAACAAGTTATTGAAAATTTGTGAATGCCATATAGATTTATCGTTTTTCCAAACCAGAATCTTGAATTTTAATTGTCCAAAGAAATTATCGGGGATTGGAGTAAAATGGGGTTTTACTTTGTTCTTATTTGGTAATTACAGCCCTATAGGTTAAATTCTTTCAAACTTTTCTGGAAAACAGTTTTTTTACCTTTGTGTGGGTTAGGGTTTACTTTACCCTGTGTATGTTTTGCGGGAATTGTAATGCCATGTGTTTATTGGTAACTTATTGTATGAAACCTATTCCTTTTTAATAAATATTTATATTATTTTAAATCAGTATTGGGCGGTTGTATCTGATTTGTCCATTCTATTTGGTAACCAATAATGTTTGTGGAAGTAAATCGTGAAGTTTTTCGTTGTTAAAATTTTAGTATGTGGATTTTGGGTTATTGCTCTAGCCGTCAGCATAAATACTCTGCATTTGATATTTATTTTGTTTTCCGTCCTCCACTTCCTATGGCTACGTCCATAGTTTCCTGTGACTTTCATTGTATAGTGTGCGGGTTAATTTTCTGTCCAGTTGTGGTGTTCAGTGGCGTCTGCCCTAACTGGCCGTGCTATGTGATGCATCTCTTAGAATTTGATAGGAAATTTAGCGTGGTTTCAGATGTTTGCGTTATTGTTAGGGAAGTATTTCGTCCTTTGTCTGATTACTGTTTTTGAATGCTGCATAAATCTCCTATAACTCTGTACAACCATTTCAAAGTTGCTTTCATGCGTTAGGGTTGTTGTCACCTGTGCATAAGAGTTACGCAATGTCTCTGCCAGCTTTTGCTAGCCATTTCGTTGTTTCCTCATGCTGGGAATTGTTGTTCAGAGCATTCAATTTCCGGTATTATCTTGCATTTTGATTTAGTGATGGTCATCGACCTTTGTTATTTCGTCCTCCCTTGTGGCTTCGCATTGATGTTGAACGTCCTTCAGCTTTCCGTTATCTCCAGGGCTTTACGAATAATTGGAGTTGATGCTTTATTATAATATTCCTTTCTGTGTTCCTCGCTTGTCATTTAATCTCCCTGTGTGAGGTGGGTGTGGTTGGCAGCGACCCCATTATCCTCCGATCTCATTTTCTTTTTCTGTGGACACCGTCTGTTGTTTTCTGTGTTGCATTCATTGTTTAAAATGCTTTGTGATTCCTCCTCCACTCGTATTTTATGTCCAGATTTCGGTGCATGTTCGATAACCATTGAGAGTTAATTGTCTGCGTCCCTTAATCTGCTCACATATCTTTCTGTTAGTTTGGGTTCGAACTTGCATCCCCAGGTGGTTTATTCTCATACTCAATGGTAAATGTGTTGCAATAGTTTTCTGATGATGCAAGACCTCCGTTTTCAGATGCCTTGATTAAACTGGCCACCATTTCCCATGTTCTTTATATGTATAGTCTGCTCTGTGACAGTTGCTCATCCATCTACCAGTCCTGTCATGATAGTCATCGGTTTTTGTTGCCAGTCCATTTCTTGTGGTCACTGTATTCCATATCTGTTCTGTGGCATAATGTGTTCTTCCGTATGCATTTTCATTTCCCTATCACTGCGTGTATTTAAATTTTATTGGAAATTATCTCCTTTCTCTTTTCTGCGCCCTTGGCTTTCATTATACATATTCAGATTTTTGGTTCAAATTTTATATGTATTAAGTTGTGGTTAGATGAATTCGTAATTTCCAGTTGGCTGAATTTTGTGTTTTTTTTTCTAGTCATACATGATATTTGTATAGGTATTGAGTCAAATTTAATAATTATATATGAGTAATTTGTGACTTAACTGTAAGTTAGATTTAAATTTTATAGTATCATAAAAGATTGGTTGCAAATAGATTTAAGTCATAGATTACTAATTTGAAATACAATTATAGTTATATTGATATGTATTGGGATTAAGTTAGTATTTAAATTGTAGTTAGTATATTTAAAATATACATGCATAGATTTTATATATGTAAATTTTGATTTACTTGTAGGGAAATTTTAATTTGATAGATTACAATAGTTTACTCATTGAATATTGTACCCTTAAGTAGATATAATCATTGGAGTAAATTTAATGTTTATATTAATATTAAGTTAATGCTTTGTATATTTGTGTGTATATGTGTGGATTTTATATACGTGAATTGTAATATTCATTGGGTTAAATATTAATTAGTTGTTAGTAGAATGATAAGGTAAATCCCTGTTTATATAATAATTACTGTACGAGGTAAATTCCTATTTTTATGATAACTACGGTGCATGGTGGTTATTAATTATATGCCTTCAAAATTTGGGATTTGTACATTATCCATTCGATAATCAAGTTAAAGGAAATTAATCTGGAATAAAAATTTTATATATTAATCATACAAGATGTATATATATATGGGTATTGGGGTTAATTTTATCATTAATGTTAATACTCTATATATATATATATATGTGTGTGTGTGTGTGTGTCAAGTTGTGTATATGTAAATTGTAACTTAATTGTAGGTTAGATTTAATTGATAGTATTGTAAAAGATGGGTTGTAAATAGTTTAGTTCACTAAGAATCGAGTATTTCAAAGATGAAAATAATGGATAATCATAACGCTAAATTAATGTTGTAAATGGAAATTTGTTGTGCATTGGATTACGATTTGATGTGAATCATTCCGTGTAACAAAACATGGTTTGTTGTATTATTGTTTATGAATTCTTTTGAGTAATATTATTCATGAATGATGGGAATTTCTTTCTATCGGGGAAACCTTAGAAGTGTTTTATTTTGGTTAGGAACCTAATTGATTCCAGAGGTGGGGTAAGGCGGTTGCCTTTGATTTTGCTTTGATTTTAGACTTGAGATGTCTGTGGTGGGTTATACATTTGGATTGTACTGAATTGTGAAGGTGATTCCTTGCAGTTGGTGAAATGGTCATGCCTCACGTTTGTTTGTCCTTTGATGTAATTATTTATCTTGTACAATCCTTGTTGTTACTGTGTTGTGATTGAATGATTAGAGGGAGTGGCTCTGAGTAGGTGGTCGGCGCACAAATGGGCGCCAAGATAGCCCTCGTCAGAGTAGATTTAATAAGTGATAATTAAAATAATTAACTAGGATTGGGTAGTAACACACTAAAAAGATAATTATTGCCTCGTCCACCTTTAAGTGCTATCACAGACTAAAGGGGATTGAGAAGGCCGTGGTTGGCATGTTCGTTGCCTTGTCTTTGTGAAGGGTAAACGGATCCGCATGAGCAACCCTATGGGGCGGCGCCTTGAGACAGGTAGTCTGGATAACCATAGATGGAGGCGGCTCCTAGCACTCGGTTTTGTCTGGATAATTCGTCAGTAGACGGAGGCGGCGCCTTGTGTTAGTTGTAGTCTGGATAATCCATGTAAGCCATGCGATGACACTCTCCTCTAACATTCATGTTTATGTTGTCTTTTGGAAATCCTCTGGAATCGGTCATTTGCTTCATATTGTTGTTCGAATTGAATGCTTTTATGTGTTGTGTAATTACATTTAGTGGATTGTGAATTTATGTTTTGTTGGTCTTGGTCGGGAACCTCTTCCTTTGCAACTCCTAGCACGGGGGTGGTCGGGTGGATCGTGTTTCGCACCCCGTTGGGATTTTCTCTTTTATTGTAGGTTCATTTGACAGTGTTGAGTTGCAGTTTCAGTGGGTTTTTACTTCGTGGGTTCCATATCTATGCATTTATGTGGTTCTTTTTATTGACATATCATTCCCACCTAGTTGGGAAGGTTTTGTATAATTTCGCACATGGTGCTATTGTAATGTAATCATATGATGATGTAATGTATTGTATTTGTAACCTCGGTCTTGAGGAGAATTCATAAATGATGTTGTAACTTTGGTGATTATTTTATCATGTTTCCTATTTTGTTGTTACTGATGTAATTGTTATTATGTCTGGACGAAATTATGAGTTAGTTAAGTATATTAAGTAACGACCTCGTGTTCCTCAAAGGATTAAGTTATGCAATTTGATTTATGTTTATGTTATGTTAATTACTACTCTCTTCTATAAAAAAAAAAATTGGTTGCATTTTACTTAATTCTTCGTTATGGTGGGCTACTCTTTAGCCTAAAAAGAGCTTAACCAAGTAATGATGCCGAAGAAAAAGTAAGAATTGAAAAAAATGCTTTTCCAATATATACAGCAAGGGTTCAAAGTGCCAAGAGTACAACTACAAGTGAATATCTCAACACTTTTCCACGAAAGAAGATTATAACCCTCAAAAAAAGGGGTTAGAACTGATGTAAAATAAAAGATCAAGTGGTCAAAATTAGTCTACATGATGGTAAATTCAAAAAAGGCTCCTAAAAAGACTCAAATATGATTGAAAGTCAAAGCAAAAAGACTCCAAGTATCATCAAGTGCATGTGAACACTTCATTCTCACTAAAACTCAACTATGTCTCAATCTAGTACATGAATCTTGCATGATTCACTCCTCAATGCATGAAAATAATCTTAAGTTTCACTCCTTTGTTTGACTTTGCATGATTTTGGGATGAAGGTAATTAATTTGAACAAATAATAAAGTAATCAATTATGAGTTACTTTACTATTTGTTATGGATTTTCTCAACCTTTATCTTTTATGAAAAATAAAAGTAATTTATAAACTTTTACTTTATTATTTGTTTACATTATGGATTTCATTTCAAAATTATGAAAAAATCAAGGGAAATTAGGTTGATATTTGAGTTTGGAGTCCATGCATTTTGCATAAGTTTTCAATGGAAAAACTAATACAAATGGGTATTAGTTTGCAAGTTGAAGTTTTAAATCAAAATGAAGAAACACCATAAAAGGGTTGGCCAAAACTGAGGGTAAAATAAAACCCTAAAGTAAAATACACACCTCAAAATTATTTTTCATTTGCACTATTTTTTGGAGACTTCACCTCTGTGATCGCCGCCATTGTTTCAACTTGATATTCCTCTTTTTTCCATACATTTCTCTATGAATGGCATGCCATTCTATATTTCATTGTGTTTCATGTTGATTCTAGGCTTGGAGATCACTATCTTTATTGTATCTTTGGCCACGAGCTTAATTTTTATTATTTACTAGGGTTCACAGGTAAGTTTTACTTTATAATTTCCATTTTCTACTATTTTTTTTTGTAGACTATGTCTTCATCTTGAACTCCTCTTACCATGGTCAATAAAACAATGAGTATTCCTCCTTAAGAAATGTTTTCTCAAAACTTGTAGAAGAGTGCCCTGGTTGATTTCTTTGTGAGTGAAATATTAGCTAGGGTTTTAAAACCCATGACCTCCTCATGTTGTATGTGTTTTCCCTTATCTTGGATTTAAAGGTCTTGATTTTAATCCCTTTCTCCTTTATGTATGCTTCACCAAATTCTTTGGAATGTAGAATAAGTTCTTGCATTGTGGCCTCCTGATCATTTTGAATTCCTTTTCTTGCACCCTTTATTTTTCTTCCATCACCTATTCCATCCCTGTTTTCTAAACCCCATTTTCTAGAACTCTTTTTGACATCATCTCATAATCCTGTAACAATTCCCAACTTGTAATTGTGTCTATAAATCCTTGTATATGAGCTTTGAGTGGATGGTTCTTTATTCTCTTTGTCAGCTGCAATTTTCAAAGGATTATAGTTTGCAAACATTCTTGTAATTCTATCGAATGTTGTTGCAAATCCAAAGCCAAAGCAATCTCCATTTTATTTGATACCATAGAAGATAACCTATATAGGGTGATCCATTTTGGTGTATTTTCTAGTGAAGTATTTTGTGTCAAAATTTCCTACAATGACATGGGCAAGGTCAATCTCCCACTATTTAATCCTTCTGATTCTTTCAATCTTTACTTTGGATCTCAACTCAACCACACACATGCCCCCAACAAGTGCCCCTAAATCCTTGAGTGGTACATTCATCACCTCTTTCTCTTATTCATATGCACTATACTCCAATGTTTTCATTTGAAACTATCATGGGAATTGAATTGTATATTTTTGGCACCCTAATCCTTTCTAGCACTTCTAGGGTTTTTCACCTAAAAGGAGAAAGTAGAATCAAAAGTATAGGTAGGTTCACTCAAATTGTGCAAATTTATGATGTTATTTGAACTAAATGGAATGGTTTAAGAAAATTTATATGAACTAACTGACTAATTAAGTATCCAAAACCTAAGAATTATGCAATGTTTGAAAACACGGTGTTGTTTGCAAAAATCTTAAAAGAACCAACAAGAATGCAAATTAAATCAAACAAAAAGCTATTTTTTAGAATGTGTGCACCTGAGAAGCTGAAGAAGACTAAAAAGTAATCTGGAAATCAAATGAGACCTAATTTTGAGCTGACTGGGACTCATTTGCCACCTTGGGTGAATCAATCCCAGATCAGGGTTTTCTACAAAAAAAGTTATTTTCTGTCAATTGGGTACTAGGATCTGCATCCAACTCAAAACTGCATCTCAAGAGGGACTCATTCATCATACATGGTGAATCAGGTCTCTTTCAAATTTTTGTGATTACAAATCTCAATTTTCTACCTTGACACATGTACAACAATTTTTGATGGAAACCCTGTGCCATAAAAAAGGACCCTTTTCTTGACATGGGTTTAATTCATGATAAAATGGAATTAATGAGGTCTTAATCTAGTGTTGAGAGGAATTTTATGTGTCCACACTAGGTCTTGGACCCTTGAAAATTGAATAGCATTCTTTTAATGACATCTTGTAAAGGTGTTGTAAAGTCTTGTAAAGGACTTTCACACATTTCTAGACTTAATTAATCTATTTCTCCCTAATTCAACATTATAAAATGTGTTTAATAACATTATTACATCAATATAGAAGGTTATTAACTTAAATTTAATGATAAACTAGTGTTGTAATGTGTCTTGCACATTCACATTGGTTCTTGTGCATTCCTACGCTATGTGGACCTCATTTTAGTGTTGTAAAGTGTGTTTAATCACACTTTCACATTTATTTATGTCTCCCAAACCCTATTTTTCATTTACATAATCACTAATAGGCCCCTATTAACCCATATTGTGCATCCCGATGTTCAAATTTATCAAACTCCTAACAAGGTTGCATTTTAGACTCTATTTCCTTATTCCTTGGCATCTAAGCTGTCAAAATAGCCCCTATGGGACCCATTTTCCATGCATGGAGAATCAGTCCCATCTAGGTGGGACCCATTTTCCACGTGTGGTGAATGAGTCTCATTTGGCCCCATTTTCACCTTTGAGCTGAAAAAAGTGAAATTTTGAGTTTAATTTTGCATCATAAAGTCGCATATGATGAGGTATTAACAGTAAAATAGGTGAATTGCCTAGAAAAATAACCTCTCTAAACTCATTTCTATACACATTAACTTTATTCATCCATTCTTCATTATTCATCCACTAATCTTCCATCTCAAGCCAATCAACTTAGGGTTTTGTCATTGCAACTCATTAAGAAAGCTTCTAAGGACATTCAAGGGTTGAATCTTCCTCCATTGTTGTAGACTTCCAAGATCTAATCATCATGTCAAGGTAGTCAACTCTATTGTTGTATGTATCATTACTTTATTTCATCATTTTGGTTTAATTATCTAAAAGGGTTTGACCAAGGCAAACCCCCATATCTTAACCTTCAACACTTTTTCCTTTGCATGTGTTTGTGTATACAGATTTATCAAATGGAAAGGTGAGAAAAGGTGTGTATATCTCATCAAATTCATTCAAGGTGTCTCAAGCCCTATTTCAAGCTTGGAGAGAGTCTACAAGTCTTAACTTGTAGACTCAAATCTGGGGAATCTTCAGAAACAGAATTACAGATCATAAGCCACAAAATCTTGTCCAAAAATTCTCTATTTTCCAAGAGGACTCCATTTTCCTTTCGATGGAGAATCAATCCCATTTCTAGGCTTGAACAATGATTTATGTGGGTATCCCCAAAATTGGTTCTTACACTTTCTAGCAAAAACAAGACTCATTTGCCCAGCATGGAGAATTAGTCCCAGTGAGCATTTATGGTGTCTTCTACAAGTATTCAGAGCATCATTCCAGCCTCTTCCAACTTCTAGTTTCATATCTTCAATTAGGTTATTTTCTCACATACTTTGTTTCTATATCTCTAGTTAAATAGTTTGAATAATGATTGTGTTTTCCAAAATTTTCCGCATTAGGTAAGAATACATTCCTTAGTCTCCAGATTTTCATTAAGTTTTCATGATTTTAAACACAAATCACAAAACACACTTCACAATCTCACTCTTTGTAAGGAAAGCTTAGGTGCTTAACAAACTCTCCTAACTAACACCTCAGTGGAAAAATGCATATATGACTTTAAATTTTTCAATTATAGTTCATTAAGATACACTTGAAACGTAATAATGTAAAAGAGAAATGAACACATACAAAATTGACACAAGATTTACGTGGAAACCCTTAAGGAGAAAACCCACCACACCAAGAAAATCCTCTTTGTATTACAATAAACAAAATTACATACAAAGATCAAACTTCACTTTTTGATGTCAAATTAACAACAACAATATTTCCTTGATCAACCTTGTATAAAATATCACTATTACAATTCTCTCTAAATTGAATTCATTCACACTAATCAAATCATGTTCAAAATCGAACAACTACACACCATCGAATGGATCATCGCTATCAACCATATCGGTGATAGTATAATCCATTCTACTCATGGCCTGTTCATTTTCCACAATAGAATAGTTGCAACTGTTCAACTTCCAATGGTTCTCATTCTGATTCTCTTATTGGCTCAGAACACACCATGTAGGACAAACATTCAGTCAAAATGTTCAACTACATCGCATGTCACTGACACACTAGACTGTGTCTCCCCGATGCCAAAATGTGCAATCACATAGCTATCGGCAAGACCAAAGGTATCGGCAACAGCCTAAGAAGTCAGACTGATAACATATCAAGTCTCCCCAATATCATACGAAAAACCAACTTTCCATCAGTAAGAGTCCAAGAGATTTCATCGACAGTTAATGTCACTTCAATATGTCTGATCGCAAGACATCTCATCGATGTCCATCAGTAACTATCGGCAAGACCATCATTGTCACTAAGACTTCACACCGATGTCCATCACATGTAGCTCTATCGGCAAGACCATCACTGTCTGCGAGAGCTCATACTGAACACAAAATAGTTAGAGAGACCAACGCTATTGGAAAGAGCTCATACCGAATATAGACTATTGGTGAGAGAAACGCCATCGCCAAGAGTTCATAATCGGGTTGCATACCCATCAAGACCACCATTAGCAGGAGATCATACCAACAAATTTTATTCTGGGTGAGACATCCATCGTGTTGCTTAGACTTTATCGGTGCCTTCATGTCACCCCCATGACTTCATGTAAACCATCGGGTAGACATACTGGCCTAATGAGTCACTCTAAAGGTTCACGCTCTCCTCATGCCACCTATCACCAAGAGTCTCCCCAATTGATCTCCAAGAATCAACCCATCGGCAAGAGGTCTACCCAGATGGAAGGAGATAGGAAATTCACAGCAATAGCCATTTCTTGCTGATGACTCCTATCGGCAAGATAGAACCAAAGTCTAAGCGACTTTGATCTTTTGAACACAGCTACTGGTCGGTAAGACATTCTGAGGGTCTCACCGATTTTTCTCTTTTAGGAGTTTCATGTAAGTAAGCTTGAGGCATATTTTCCAACAATCTCCCACTTGATGAAGATCCTACTGACACCTCCAGAGCACAACAAAACTACTAAAATTCATGGGCACTAAGGCTCCATCGAATTAAGTAATACCACCTAAACTTGTTCCATGCTCACTAGTTTTAATAATGCATCCGCAACATTTTCCTAGTATCCACTTTTTCTAAAGAGACCTTTCCATCCTCCACTATATCTCATACAAAATGATACTGCACATCAATATGTTTCGTCGTAGCATGGAAAGTAGGATTTTTCACCAAACAAATAGCACTCTGACTATCACAGTAAATTGTAATTTTCCCTACATCAAACCCAATGTTAGAACACAAATGTTTTAACCAGATTTCTTCTTTACAAGCATGTGTTTCTTCCATGTATTCTAATCAGAGTGGACAAAGTGACTACAATCTTTCGCTTTACTCATCCAACTAATTGCACCACCATTCATCATGAAAATATATCCACTGTGGATCTTCTAATGCCAATTTCCCTTGCCCAATCAATCCACATAGCCTTGAATGTCGTAGGAGTCCTCCTCAGGATTCAACCAAATTTCCACATGGTAACACAAAGCACATTATCTCCTCAAGTGCCCTTCAAATATCTAAACACTCTTTCATAGCATCCCAATGTGTCCTTCCGTGATTTTCCATAAAATGACTAAGTAATTTCACCGCTTTGGGCAATGTCCGCCTTGTACAAACCATTGCATACATTAAAATACCAACTACACTAAAGATAAGGCACTCTAGTCATGTCCCTCCTCCATCCTTTGAGGATATTTTGGATAGTCTTCAACAGATAGCTTCATTCCCTGCAAAACTTGAACAACTAGCTACTTGCACTTAGTCATACAAAATCTCTCCAGAATAGTATTAATATACTTACTCTGACTGAGCCAAAGTTTTATACTCTTCTTGTCCCTAGTTATTTCCATTCCCAGAATATATATACCTAGCTACACCAAGATCTTTCATTTCAAACTTACAGACAACTGATATTTTAGATCAGAAATCATTAACTTACTACTGCCTATGAACAACATATCACCAACATAGAGAGCAATAATAAGAACATGATCATTTTCAGCTTTGAAGTATACATAGTGGTCAAATTTTAATCTTACAAATCCCAATGACAAAACAAAAGTTTCAAACTTCTGGTACCACATTCTAGGAGAATTTTTTAATCCATATAGATATTTTTTCAACTTGCAAACCAGTTTTTCTTTACCTTTTTCCACCAAGTGCTCAGGCTGGGACATGTAAATTTCTTCTTCAAGGTCAACATGAAGAAATGTTTTCTTCACATCCATTTTTTCAATCTCTAAGTCATGCGCTGCTGCAAGTGATAAAGAAATCTGATAGACGTCAGCTTAGCTACAGGAGAAAAAATTGCTCCATAATTAATTCCCTCTACCTTGGAATACCCCTTCGCAACCAACCTCGCCTTATACTTTTCCACACTACCATCCGCACCTATTTTCTTTTTAAATACCCATTTGCAGCCCACAGCTTTTCTGCCTTCAGGCAAGGGCACCAAACTCAAAGTATCATTCTTTTCTAATGATGCCATTTCTTCATTCATGGCTTCCAACCAAGAGTTTGAATCAAACATTCTAAATTCCTCTTTCACAGTCCTAGGCTCATCAGTGCTAGAAATTAAAGCATAGGCACAAGTAGAATCTATCAAAGAGAACCCATACCTATTAGGTTGCTTTCTTTCACGTGTTGACCTCATCATAGGCTAAGGTTGAGGTTGATCTTC
>VDFB02132931.1:0-58976 GCA_007258455.2 Sequoia sempervirens | reverse complement strand
TTAACAATTCAATATATAATACAAATAAAATACAATTAAACATGTATAAAGCCTTCACAAAATTCATTGTATTCAAACACACTTATTCAAATCCAAATAAATTAGTTTTACTTTAATTTTATTTTAATTATTGATTTAAAATATTAACAATTATTGATGCAATTTTTTATTATTCATATATTATATTCTATTGTATTATATATTCGAGATATTTAATAATTCTAATTATTTATATTAGTTTATGTTTTAAGTAAAGATCAAATATATATGTAATTTTGAAAATTATATATATACCTTTTGATTTATATTTCAGATCTAAAATGATCAAATTATTATTTATGTATTATCTAACATAAAAACCTTGTTTATCCTCTTAAAATAAAAATCAATAACATCATAATTTAAACAATAACAAATATATATAAACTCTTTAATACTTTTTAAAATATATTAAAATACTTAATAGCTATAATTATTTATATTAGTTTTAGTCTTGATAAAAGATCAAATACAGATGTAATTTTGAAAATTATATTTCTATATCTTTTGATTTATATTTTAGATCTAAGATGATCAAATTATTTTTAATGCATCACCTAACATAAAACTTTATTTATACTCTTAAAATAAAAGCCAATAACATCATAATTTAAAAAATAACAAACAATACAATTAACTAATCTTTAAATGGATATTACAAATTAATACATAATCCATATAATTATTTTTTAATAAAAATATATATCTATAATTTTTTAATTTTTTAAATCACTAATTAAAAGTAAAATTGAAAAGAAACCATTTTATTTACAATTCAATAGACTTTTTTAACAATTCAATACATAACACAAATAAAATATTGATTTAAAATATTAACAATTATTGATGTACTTTTTTATTATTTTTATATTCTATTTAGACTTGATTTGGCTCAATTAGATTTTATAAAACATATATTAAAATATTATCTATATAACATATATACAAACACATAATTTATTATATATTAAAGATACTTAATAGTCTTAATTATTTATATTAGTTTATGTTTTAATTAAATATCAAATATATATGTAATTTTGAAAATTATATATCTATACCTTTTGAATTATGTTTTAGATCTGAGATGATCAAATTATTGTTTATGCATTTTCTTACTTATTCAATACATAACACAAATAAAATATTTTTATATAAAAAATACATCAATAATTGTTGATATTTTAAATCAATAATTAAAAATAAAATTAAAGTAAAACTAATTTATTTAGATTTGAATAAGTATGTTTGAATACAATGAATATTGTGAAGGCTTTATACATCTTTAACTATATTTTATTTGTATTATGTTAAACATTCCTAACTAATTACATTCCTAATTGATTATTTAAATGTTCAATAATTTTCAAAAAATAATTTAAATTTAGTCACATTATATTATTGAATTTAAATTATTTTTCCAAAATTATTAAACATTTAAATAATGAGTTAGGAATGCAATATTTTAGTCAACATATAAATAAATTATATAAAAAGATAGACACTAAATACAATTTAAATTGAAATTTATAAAAAGAAAAATTTTAAATATCAAAACTCTAGGCCCACATTTCTTCTTCAAAAAACTAAAGGAAATTGTAATCATCAAAAGATGTTTTTTTTATTTTAATCTGAAACATGGAGTCTATAAGATAAGTTAGATTTAAAAGAGCATTCAATTTGTATAAAATGTTTTATTGAGATAGTATGAGGTTAAGGTTATCACTCTCAAGGATTACTACTTTAAGCTAGAGTAATAGAGATTGGAAAACATTTTAACAATTTAAACAAGGGTTGTAAGACTAAGTTTACATCAATTAAAAAATTATTAAACATATAAATAATTTAAATAAAGGCATAAGCTCTTAAAATAAATAAATAAAATAATAATTTAAAGAGTAGTGTAAGCACTCAAAAGTAAATTAAAATAGTTTATAGAACCAATTTTATGTCATAAACAAAGGCACTCAAGTATTTGTGGATAAGGAATTACTAAAGTATTATGGTTCTTAAGAAAAAATGTATTGATGTGGCTAAAGAATTACTAAAAATTGAACCTTCCATTATTAGTTTATGGGTAATTACAATAAGTGTAGCTTTGTAAATGGCTACTAGAAAGTAGCAAGACCAAATGGTAAGAGACCTACTAATGTACCCAAACATCTGCATTAATCATTTAAAGAAGTGACATGAACAACATTGCCCCAAAAAAGAAACTATCCAGCACTAGAACACATATAGGAATCAAACACACATTCAGAGAGGCTGGAGTTAAGAATGAAAATATTATTGGCCAATCCAAAGACATAAGAGATGATAAAGATGCTTGATTTAATTACCCGACTTGTTTGGGATAAAAAAATATTAAACAGTCATTAAATTTGTAAAGGGATAGGAAACATTGTGTCCAAATATTTGTATAAATCTCAAAGGGCTACTTCTATTCAATGGATAAGGCTTTCGGTTGATTAACTTTTGAACCCATCAATTAACCCAAAATAAAGGGCCTTGAAGAACTAAATAATAAAATTACAATTTCGTAAGTGGCAAAATGGCCATGTAACACAATCTGAAAGCCACAAAAGGTAACATGAAAGCATATGACCTTGAATTCATCACATTTTATTAGATATCGTCAAATGCAAGTGTGCAAAAAATCTCTAGAAAGGAATCCAAAAATAAAATAAAATAGGTGCGAGCACATGTACCTAAGCCAGCAGCTCATGAGATACATATAGATCATGAGCCAAAAACAAACTATTTTAGAAAAATCCAAGCAAGAAGTAATTTTAAAACTATAAAATTAGAAACCAAAAGGGATATTTATAATCTAACCCAAGTTGATGAACCAAAGCAACCTATATATTTGGTTAGTCATGTGATCATAGGAGAAAAAAATTAGCGCAAAAAATAGATTATATGAATTAAATTAGAAATTGGATTTAGAAGATTACTCATAACTGATCAAAAACAATATAACAAGTCATCTATCTAAAGAGTGACAACTAGGTTTGAATCTGATAACAATAGTTGCAGTATAGAAAAAGTTGATATTGTGCATGTCCATGTCAAAATGCTATGCAGAATAATTTGACATGTGGCTTCAAATAGTAAAAGAAAAACTTGAAGACCAATTCATTGAAAACAATTGCAAGCCTAAACATGCAATGACAATTTCACAATTTTTTTTAAATGGCATCTAAAACAAAACAAACAATAGTTTCACACAATTATAACACCCAAATGTAAATCAAAAAGCACATATTTCTCCTGTTGCAATCTGCACAATGTGGGTGTTAAATCCTCGTCCAGCACATCCTGTAAGAAAAAAAAATCTAACTGAGAAAATGAAATGCATGTTGGAAGACGTAAGCTAAAAAGCTTCATAAAATTCTTAAAATGTTATAGAAGCACTTAGACCCAAAGACACATTTCTACATTATAACATCAAATTTGAAGCATACAGTTACTCAGATATATATAGCGTTGGAAATCTCCTATAAGAATGAAAAGAACAGTCATTAAGCTTAAATTCAACAAGCACTACATAATTTATTTAAGTTAACTATCCCTCACAAAATAGAGACCCAAATATAATAGGCCAGCCTGGAAACAATGGGGGCACTAGTAGCATGCCCTAGGCTTAAATCTTGATTAGAAGACTAAATTTTATATAAAAATGTAAAATTAGAAAAAATAAACACAATGCCAGAGCACGGTCCTATTCGGCCGCTTAGCTAATTTTTTGAAACAAGCACTATTCAAAAAATTTAGTATATTTTTTGGGGATTGATTTTATATTTTAAGTAATTACCAAACTAATTTTTTAAAATAATATTAAATTTTAGAGGTAAAATCTGAAAAGAAATGTAAAAAGGAAACACACATCAAATTTGTGGTTAAACAATTACTGCATATTTTCACCAAACAAAACTTTCAAATCATTAACTACAACTAATTCACCATTTTTTTTTAAAATTCCAAATTATACACAATGCTAATTGTAGTTCATTATATACACAGTACTAATTAAAAACTACAAAAAATCATGTAATTGGAAATTTATACCCTTTTAAGTTAACCAAAGCAAAAAGAAAAAGGTGGAAAGGGTTAAAATAATATCGAGTGCTGCCATCTGAGCTTTCTCCATCCCTCGTTTGAGTTTGTGGGAGAGCGCATATGACGCAAGAAGATCATTCCCATATCTTCTAGGCCTCCCTCTTTTCTTCTTCAAGATGAGCTCCTTACTCCCTTTGAATGTTTGTTGGGTAGATGAGAGAGAATCGAAGTAGCAATAGAGCCATCTCCATCTCTGTCTCCCCTGTGTGAATAAAGAAAATTTGCATTGCCACTATGGGCAAGATTGGGTCGCAAAGGCGTAGGGGCTACAATGCCTCCATGTGAGTTCGAAAAAGCATCACATGACTGAAACAACAAGTTACTATTGGAAAAACCCTTAAATGGGAATAATACTCCTCATGCCACTAATTTCAGCCACTTACAAGTAATACAATGCCATTAAAGGAGTATAAAGAGCTCCAATGTAAACTAAAACAACTCTTATTACTTATAATCAGCCTATGCAACTCCAAAAAAAAATTCCTCCAAACAATGCAATCTAGAAACATGAACTAAAGAAGGTTCTCAACTGAGTTTTTTTTCTAACCACCTCCTGCTCAAACAAGCATCTACTACCCCCTTCATCAAGCATAGAGCTTACTCAGTTCAAAAATATTTAAAATATAGTTCAAGCTTATATTACACCTTTACATGCCACCTATAATCTCACCCAATATTTATCAAGCCAAGAGAATCCTTTTAAGCATCTAAAAAAATGCAGTGTTTGGAATTGAAGGTTACCCGTGCCATCACAACCAAGATCTTCACAAGCTGAGCAACCCTCTACAACTGCATCTACAGAAGATAGCCCAATCTGCACTACATTCGAGGTTGCATTCACAATAAACATTCACAATAAACTTTTTAGTATGTTTATCGAATATATTCAAATGATAAAATAGATACCAATAAACAATTCCCAATTTCCTCTTGGCAGTGCACACAATATTATAGTTGTTGCTTTCTTTGCTGTGATTTTCGAACTGTCTAACTTGAAATGAAATAATATCATAGTTGATAACAATTCCAATTTAGTTTTTCCAAATTGCTCTTTCCAGCTGTCATTAGAATCCCCACTATGATAATGGATTCGCATAAATCGCTTATATCGGCAAAAACTTTCCTGCCAATTATATTTGAGAAAATTAATTTGTGAAATATGTTTTGTTATATATTTTGCATGTTATTTTAACAATACATAAATATTTTTTCAATTAAAAAAAAAGAACTCTCATTTGTCAAAAACAAAATTATTAATAACGAGTTAAGATAAAGGTAGTGCCTTTAGTTCAAATATCAAGTTATTCCAAAAATAGTTATTATTTTATTATAAATTAATAGTTTCTATCTTTAATTTTGTCATAATTTAACAGCTCCCATAGGTTATCCCATTCAAAACTACTAACGTTAGTTTTCAAAAAGTATATATTAAATTTGTTAATAATTAATTTTAATTTATTTATGTATTGTTGTTTATTTTATAATATATTTGTTATATGTTAATAAATTTATTCTATTTGTTTAGGATTTATATGATATTATTTTATATAAATATTGATTGTATTGTATTTAATTTATTTTATATAAATTTTTCTAATAAATATCTATGCTTTCATAATAAATAAATAATTTTATTAATTTTTTCATAATTTTTAAATTATTTATGCAAAATTATTTAAAATATTTAATGAATTTTACTTTTTTGATAAAATAGAAAATATAAAAAATATATTTAAATTTGTTACTTTATCTTAAATAAATTTGCATAAATAATTTTAAAAAATCCAAATATAAAAAATTAACCCATATAAAATTATACATGAAATAATGATAAGAACTTTAATAATAAAAATATTAAAAATGTATTGAAATTTATCTTAACTATAATAATTAAACAATCAATAATAAATTTATCTTCCTCCTAAACATTTATCTTAACAAATAAATTTTAACTATAATAATGAATCAATATTAACTATAATAATGGATTAATAAATATTTATCTTAAATAGTTGATTTCAAATATCAAGTTATTCCAAAAACAATTATTATTTTATTATAAATTAATAGTTTCTATCTTTAATTTTGAATTAATAGTTTTTATCTTTAATTTTGAATTAATAGTTTTTATCTTTAATTTTGTCATAATTTTTACATTTGGGAATGTGCAAATATTAGTTGAGAAGTGGCAAAAAAAAAAACCAATAAAATTGCAAAATAAAAATGAGCTTTATGAATGATATTGTAATTATTATAAATTAACATTTCTAACTTTAACTTTGTCATAATTTTTACATTTGAATGTGCAAATATTAGTTTATTAGTTGAGAAGTGGCAAAAAAAATGCCTCAAAAAAGCAATGAAATTGAAAAATAAAAAATATTATACTCAATTCCGCATAATCCGCCCTTATTGCCTAAAATTTTTTAGCCAATAATATTGAAGAAAAATAATTTTGAAAATTAGAAAAGTTAAAAAACATGCATTTAACTTTAGAAAAAAATTTAAATATAATGTATAAAAGAAAATAATTAATTTTGATTAGTTGAAATTCAAAACATTAATAACTAGTTAGGATTTTGCCGTGCATATAGTTCCTTTGGCAAGAACTAAAAAAATATTATTAAGAGTAGAAATCATTTTATAGTAAGCAAATAAATAATTTAATTAGGAATGTAATATGTTCCTAAATTTAAATTAATTTTCCAAAATTATTAAACATTTAAATAAGTTAGGAATGTAATATTTTATTCACCATATAAATAAATTATATAAAAAGATAGAAATTAAATACAATTTAAATTAAAAATTATAAAAATTATTTTTAAGACTCCTTTAAAAGATTTATCAAACATAAAAATTATTTAAAGAAGAATATAAATTTGTAGTAAACATTTGTAGTAAAATAATTAAATCAATAATTAAAATAAAAAATAAAGTAAAACTAATTTATTTCAATTTGAATAAGTATGTTTGAATACAATGAATTTTGTGAAGACTTTATACATGTTTTAATTGTATTTTATTTGTATTATATATTGAATTGCTAAAAAATATAAAAAATATGAAAATGATTAAAAATTTACATATTTTTCAAAAAATAAAATATATTATGTAATTTAAAATACAAATATATAATTCTTATATTATTTATATTATTATTTATTTAAAAAATTTATAGAATTTAAATTAAAAAATGATTAAAAATTATTTTATTAATAAAAATATATCTAATATCAATTTTGAGTTAATATGTGGTTCTGGGTCAAATACAAGATTGTGAAGAAGCTCCATAAATGGCATAACAGGGCCCTGTCACTGGCCGGTAGAGTGCAGGTTTGCCAAAAAATTCTGTCATCATATAATATTTATTACTCTTCAGCTTGGATGTTTAGTAACTATCAAATCTATGAGATCCAAAAAAGAGATTAGGAAGTTTCTCTGGTCTGATGGCAAAGGCAAGAACAAAATGCATGCGGTGAAATGGGAATGGTGTCACACTAACAAGCTCCTTGGGGGGCTTGGCCTGAAGGATCTTAAACTCCAGGGGATTGCCCTGGCCGCCAAGTGGATCTTTCACTCTCTTGATGGTGATGATCCCTGGAAGGTCTTGGTTAGAAATAATATTGAAAGGGGTATCCCCAAGAAAGCTAGGTCTTGGAAGAATATTCCTTTTAATGATCTTGTCCTTGGTGATTTTCTCGTGAATGTGCAAGGATCTGCAGTTTTTAGATCCATCTGGAAAGCTTGGAATTATGTGAAACGTTTTATAACTAACAGGACCTTCCATGATGATGCCCATCTTTACGTTGAAAGGTCCATTTGGTGGAACCTGAATTACTCTGGCAAGCCCCTCGCCCTCTCTCAGGGCTGCTCTGCTAGGCAATGGAACAGCAAAGGCATCTCTCAATTGGCTGACTTGTTTGAGCATGACGGATTAATTGACTGGGAGGTTCTCAGTAACAAGTTTGACCTTCTCGGCTCCCAGAAGAAAACTTACAGTTTAATCCGCAAGGCCACCAAAAATCTCCCGACCTCCTGTCCAATTGACTCCCACAGATTTTTAAGCATCAAGTGGCCTGATGGGACCGTTCTTAACAAAATCAAACCCAAAAACATTTACAATACTATTGGGCACTCTGAGGCCGTTATAGAACACATTAACAAGGTCTGGTACTCTTCTTTAGACACCCGTGCATGGAAGAATTCGTTTGAAAATCTCTGGAAAGGGCCTATTGAACCTAAGATAAAATGTTTTAACTAGTTGGTTATTCTTGATAGACTCCCTATCAGAAAAGATTCCCTTGGTACTGATTTTTGTCCCATGTGCAGGTTACCCGAAACTGGTAGACACATTCTTTTTGACTGCATATTTGCTAAAGAGATTTGGCATATGTTTGGCATTATGTATCCTTCTTTCTTTAACATCATTGAGATTATTACCGGGCATATTGTTGGCTTGAAACAAGATTCTAATTTATTTTGGAAAATCCTCTCCTCTGTTATTTTGTGGCAAATCTGGAAATGTAGAAATGAAGAGAGGTTTCAGAATAATCCCAGAATTCTTACTGAGTCTTTTCGAAAACTCATCTACCTAAATTTTTTTTTGCAGGTCTGCACTACTATGTTGATTGAAAAAGAGAAGCTCAAAAGGTTCCTCAAGAATGGCTCCACCATGTTCTTCATATACGAGATGCATGGTGGATATGCTTGGAGGTAGACTATGGACAATCTGCAGCTATTTGAAAAAACATGCAAGATCCTGACCCAAGAAGTGAAGAACAACAGGAAAATCAACAAGGAGTAGATCCTCATGTTGGCTCAGATTCAGGAAACCAAACACATCGTATGGATGGAAGGCGCCTTGGGATGGGTGGCGTGGGTTGATACCATCGAAGACACATTAAGTTAGTGGTTGCTATGTTTTGTACCAACTTCTCTTTGCTGTGCTTAGATTGTATATATATTTTTTGTACTGCTGTTACTCTGTGTGCTCTTGATGTGAGGCCTTGCCTCTCTTGAGCCGTACTCTTCATCCCCCGCTGCTGCCTTGGGGCTTATTTTTTGATCTCTCTATATGTAATATAAAAAAATTTTGAGTTAATATATTTATTAAAAATATATATTTCATTACATTTTTAATATAATTTTTTTTTTGGTATGCTTAAGAATTATTTCATTTTACTTCAAAATTAATTTCTTTATATTTATTAAATATTATTTTACTTTATTTATTTAAAATTTTTTAATAATTTAATTTATATATATATATATATTATTAATACATCATTAATATATTTTTGTGCTATATTTAAAAAATATTTAAAAAACTCATTTTGTTGCTACTGTATTTTGTGCTCGAAAATAAAAAATGTCACGGCTAGAGTTACGGTTTTACTTGTTTGCACGGCACTGACGAATGGACGTTTATTAAATGGAGCGGAGTGGATTTTTCCATTTTTTTTTTTTGCTGGTTTTTCGGACAAAACACGGGTACCGGTATCAATAGCATGGGAGGCAGCCATCGGCATGGCATAACATCCATCCCCAGGTGCATTCGGCAAAGGCTATAGAGGCAACAATTTATACTGGGGCATCCATGAATGGCATGGATGTTGCTCCCACGTTTCTCTCGCCCTCCATGCAACACAAACCTGTTTCCCTCGGTTCTCGATTTTTCTGCCGTTAGACTCACGTACAAAATTTTTCGTATTTCTTGTCCGTATTTTTTTCTTGGCTGCAGTGATGCCTGATTTTTTTAATATAAATCAATGTATACTAAATGAAGGTTAAAACAATGTATACTAAATGAAATTTATTTTAAAAGATAAGGATTGTATATAACAATTACTTCAAAATCATTTTATTAATTATATTTAAAATAATTCAAAGTAAAACAAAATGATTTTTTAAAGAGAAAAAAAATTATTTTATATTTTTAAGAATTTAAATATACAATAGTTCTTAGGAATTTAAAAGAATAGAGAATAATTTTTTAAAGAAAAAAAAATTTATATTGCACATACAATGTACAGCTCACATAAGATATAAGGAAGTACAATGTACATTAACTGATAGTATGTTAACAAAAACATGATGACATACATTAGAATAGGTCATGGGTGTGTACTTGATGCAAGATGGGCATAGTATGGCAGCCCATGGAATGGCCATTCGATTTTGTAGGCTGCATAGCCTGCTCCATCTTTAAGGGGTCCATTCAAATAGATGTATTGTTGTATTGCATTTTGTGTGGTCCATATGGTGAGATTCAAAAGCAAATGAGTTGATAAGGTACCAATGTCTACAAAATGAGTTGATAAGGTCATGGCAAATGAGATATGCACAAACGCTATAAATTAATCAGACAAAATCTTTAATGGGTGAGGTTGCATCCAAATAGTCGTATGTCAGTTGCTTTCCTTCCAGTCTTTAATGAGAATTCATACGATGGGCCTTCTTTAACAATTCTCAAGACAAACTAGCAATTGCACAATTGATATGTCTAAGCGAATTTCAAACAAAATTTCTAATTCTCCAATTTGGAGAGCTACAGCCAGGAAATAAGATTGCGAGAGTATGTTTATTAAAATGAAAATTACAGCCAAGATCGCAATAATGAGAACATTTAGATTTCAATAGTACGACATCATCTAGCCTGCGGATGATTTTTAATGTCTCTTGGTCGTACTGTCAGATTTTCTTTTTCTAATGGGGAGTTGTTGTAGTCTTGGCTTATTGTGTCCAGTATGGCAACAGCCTGTACATCGGGGACAAAATCTTATGTCACTAATGAGTAGCTTATTCTAGAAAAAGAAACTTTAGTCTGGTGAATTTTAAAATATCCACAAGAACAAACATAACATCACACAAAAATAAAAGCGAATGAAAATATCCTTAGGTTATAAGTAGGTTAGCTGCTGTGATAAGACCCGTGCACAATAATTAAAGCCACTAACGATACTAAAAAAAATGATGAAATTTGTAATAATATTAATAGTCTATTTGACTCCATAATGTTGGAAAAAGAAATTTTAGTCTCGTGAATTTTAAAACATCCATAGCGTTAGTAAGAACAATATAATGAAAATATCCTCATGTTATAAGTTAGGAGCATATGGTCTTTAATTTGGATGTGTTAATGCTTGAGCAAGTTAGATTAACTCTCGTAAACCATCTTTAAAAGAAGAGCTTGAATATATTTATTCATAAAGATATGTTAAGAAGTGACCCCACCATAGAGATAACCTACACCATAAACATTTAGAAAGTGTTAATTAGCTTAGTCAATGGGTTTTAAAAAAATAAATTGTTGGGTTTGCTAGTGAAAATTTTAGGTATGACAATGGCCTAACTCATAAGATGACTACCCTCTTCGGCACAAACCCAAGCTTGTAGGACCATTCTTTGCAGTATAGGAGCAAAAAAGTGAGGACAATGTTATTTTTTCCCTACTACATGAGACATAAAATTTTATTTTGTCACTCTTTACTGTATAAATTTGTCATTGATATGACTTTGATGTTTTAGCAATTTTTTTGGAAAATTGTATTTTTTATGCATAGTGCACACTTATTGAAGTTTGAATGTTTTCTTATTGGACCACTATAGTGTTTTTCTAGTCTATATCATCAATTTTTTTGTTATTTGTTGAACTCAATCTACATTGAACTCGTCTATCTTCATTAGCAGGTGATCCCACAATACTGGGTTACAGTTTTTGGCCAAACTTGACATTAAAATCAGGATTTTTCACCAGGCATTCACTTTCTTACACCTATAGTAGCTAAACCATTAAGGTTTTGAAGATGAATCAAACTAGTTATTTGTTATATATTTTGTGTAGATTCTAATTATATTTTTTTAAAAAAATTCAAAAATGAATTGTGAATCATTTTATGTAATTTTTAATAACTTATTTTTTCTACTAATCAGCATTTTTAAAAAGTGATGTTTACTTCGGCCCACGTAACTTTTTTTATAGATAGGATACAATTCTTATTTTTAAAATACAAATTTTTCACACCAATATCTAGGGGATGGATATTTTTCATAATTTTTTTACATATATATTTTTTTTTAATTAATTTTCCAAGTTAGCATAATTATAATTTGGACAGAGGTGTACTTCAACCCACATAACTTTTTTTGTATTCATTTGAATTAAATTATTCTTTTTGTTGGAATAAGGACATCAATACCTAGGGCACATGTATTTTTTAGAATTTTTTTCTCTATTTTTCTATTTTTTCGTATGTGTGAAATAAAGAACTTGATGTTCATTGAAAATCCTACATTCACAAGAAATAAAAAATAAATATAATAATCAAATTAAACATATTTAAAATTATACTTTTTGGGAAGCTTATAATAAGGGCTACAATCTTACAAAACATAAATTTTAAATGAATTCATTTGATCACCCAAAAGGTAAATCAAAAGTGGTTTTTATCAGCATTTTGATAGGTGTAGAGGAGACTCGATTATAGGTATGGTTTAAATCTAACAAGGTTCTATCCAAGGGGGTTTGATCTAAGGGGGTTTGATCAATCCCTCTTTAATTAAAATAATTTAAATGGAACCTTTAAAGTCATAAATCATTGTATTTTCTAAAAATATGTGATTTTAGGCAAAAATCAAGATGTCCCAAAAAGTGTAACCCATTATTGTGGCAGCACCGTACTAGCTTTGTTACTATATTTTAAGAAACACATAAACCTTTTCTTAGTTTTCAAAGGGGCAAATAGTTCTAATTGGAGGAGGGAGAGGGAAATATTAGTGCAAGTGTGGCCAATTGTTCAACAACAAAGTAGAAGGTGAGATTCTAGAATCAATCTTCTCAATTCTTTGCAACGGCATAAAAATTATTGAAAATAGTAAATGAAAAAAAAGGTATAAAAAAGATAGAACTTTTATTCTTCAAGTCTATTTGATGATTATTCCTTTGAGAAAGTTGTAGAAAATAAAAGAGAAGATTGATTCAAGAATCTCACTTATTTGATAATTATTGTTTATGAGTTTAATGGTATATGTTTTTGATTGTACTCATTTATCTAATTTGTGCTTGTAATAGGAACCTGTACTTCCAATTGTAGTAAGACACAAAGATCCACATTAGTATAAATATACATAATCATTCAAAAACAAAGTGCAAGGTCATATTATTGAATCAACCCTTTCCTTTCTTTACAATGTAATAAAAATTCTTCTATATATGAAATGCCACAAAAAATTTCCAAAATATTCAATAAAACACTATAAAACCATATGAAAGTGCTAGATACCATAGTTACAAATCTAAATTCAATAAAATTATAATTTTATCCTTCATGGAAAAAAAATTATGTTCTATGGGGTGAGCATCACTCCTTAAAAATGGTGTTTACAAAACAAAAAGAGTTTTCCAAGGAGATGGAAAAGAAGTGCAATATGATTCCAAAAATTTTGAAAAAAATATATTTAGAATCTACAAAAAAAATGTCACAAATCAATAGTTTGCATCATCTTCAAATTCCTCACGGTTTACCCACTATAAGTGCTTGAAAGTGAAAATTTAGTTAGGAAAAATCAGTTTAGTGTCCAATTTGGCTAAAAATTGTAAACCAGTATTGTGGGATCACCCACAAAAAGTAAATAATAATGTCTAAATATAAAAATATGTTTTTCAATGCAAAAAATAGAAATAGAAACAAATATATTTAAGTTATATAGTGTGATTGGCCAAATCAACAAAAAAATATGTAAAATGTAAATTATACAAATACAAAGAAATATTTATAAATTATGCAGTGTGATTGGCAATCTTAGTAGGAAAGCTTCTCATTCAACCTATTTTGCATGCAAAAAAGCTACATGACAATACTATTTCATGTTTTATGAGTCTGGTGGTATATGTTGTCAACTGTACTCATTTAACTAATTTTTCCTTGTAATAGGAACTAATAATTCCAATTGCAACAGGATACAAAGATCCACATCAGTATAAGTATATAGAATCACTCAACAACAAAGTGCAATCAAATTATTGAATCAACCCTAAGTTCCTTTCTTTACAATGAAATAAAAACTCTTCTATATGACAAGAATAAACTGTATTCAATGTCAATGATATGATTGTTGTATACAATGAGCGATACCCCTTGGTTATATAGCCAAGGTGAGATGCAAGATGTCATAGGATTATAACAAGTGTCTTAATCATATGACAAAAGATAAGATAACAACTAATGACAACTTACCTAGGCTTACTTGTAGTAGTTGTCAAAAGATAAGATAACAACTGATGACAACTAACATCTTCTAGAAAGATTCCTTCCTATGACCTAAGTAAACTTAACATGTGTAAATGAGTCCTCTAGTAATAAATGAAGTAGGTACAAGACTTAATTTACACCAACACCCCCCATTAAGTGCAACTTAAGGAGTGGAGAATTATTATGCAAATGACACAAAGATGCAAAGTTGGGTCCCAACTACTAGGCCATGTTAGGTACCCATGTACATGCAATGCAAACAAAATGAATGCAATCTCTTACAAATGGAGAATAGGAGAAAACCCAGTGGGAGTTCTCACATCAGATGAAATGCATGACTCAAGAACTGGATCTGATGTGTGAACTCCCAAGTTCAAAAAGCCAAATTTCTCCTCTAAATCGTGGTGTATGTGATCAAGAGTCGAAGGAACAATGTCACCATCAAAAGAAAACTGTGCAAAGGTATACAACCGAGATGAATGATCAACCACCCCAGTAGCAATGATCTCTCTAGTCTCCAAGTTTCGAATGATAACCGAATAAGGAGTGAACTCCACATACCTCCCATCTCCACCATGTGTAATCTGATATATGGAAAGAAATTTTTTTGTCAAACAAGGAACACAAAAGACATCCTAAAAAGTATTGTCCCCAATGCTAATAGATCCCTTCCCTATTACATTCATGTATTTATTTTTTCCCATCGAGATAGGAGACATAGAACAGGGCTGAAATGAATAGAATATAGACTGTGAAGATGCCATATGATGTGAAGCTCCTAAATCTAGAAGCCATATCGCTAATCCTGGATGTAAAAGAGCACAAAGAGCTTGTCCTTTATATGTTTATGTAGATGCTTGACCTTTGTCCTTTTAGACTATTTTGAAGTAGAAGGAGAAGAAGATTCAGACATTCTAGAAGGAAAATTAATGTGATTCTTTTTTAGAAGATTTTTCAACTCATCAATATCCTTCTTATAACAATAATGTTCTTCATGTCCATCCTTCTTCCAATATTGAAAAAAAGGCCTCTCCTTCTTAGATGATTTCTCTTTCGAAGATGAATCTTTAAGTTCTTTTGTGGAATTTTATGTGGATTGTGTGTTCTTCTTAGGCTTTTTATTTTTCTTTTCATTGCCACTTGAAGACTTCTCATCCTTTGCAACCAAGGCATGTGATTTTGAAGACTTCAGAGTACCCATTTGAATAAGCTTATCTTTCTCCCTAGTGAGTTTCATAGAAAAATCTTCAAAAGAAGGCATCTTAAACTCACTCCTAAAGGAATTCTTTGTAGCATAGAAAGTAGACACAAACACTAAGTATTCAGGTCTTGGCTTTGAAAGAACACTTAAGATTAATTGTGTATATGATTTCTCAATTTTACAATCCTTCAATTGTGTTCTAAGTGACTTGAATTTGGTGATGAAGTCTTGTATGTTGTCAAAATTACATGGATTGAGACTGATTAATTCATTCTCCAACAAATCTCCTTGAATTTCATCTATTTTCCCAAATAAGTTTGACAATGTAGTCCACATAGCCATAGGTGTATCCAACTGCTCAATGTGAAACAACAACTTAGAAGAGATATACAAGCATAAATAGCCAATTTCTTCTTCACAACTATTCAACCACTTATTCTTTTTAGCTTGATCATCTTTCGGTTCACCATCAAGCCCATGAACTATCCTATACAATCCTTTTACTCTTAACAATTTGTTCATTTCAGATTTCCATTCAGGATAGTTGTAAGGTGTTAGAAGAGGAATTGTAATGGCTCCATGATGAAACAAGAACACAAATCAAGAGGAATGCAACCACAACCGCAAGAAGAATCTCCCCAAATTCACTTAATCAAAGAACCCCCCCAGCAATATATGAGCTTGGCACTTTATTAGTAGTGCGTTTACAATTTCCACTTTCCAAAAACAACGAAGTGGTCTTGATCTTGATACATGCAAATTCCAAAAATATGCCACAGAATCAAGTATAATTTTTGGCATACAATGAGATCAATATGATCATACCACTGAAAAGTACATAAAAATTCATGTACTTTAAAAAAAAAACTACACCCAAAAATGTTACTGTAGGAGCAAGATATGAGCTCTCGAAGTTCCCAAAATGAGGACGAAGCAATAACACCTATGAGAATCTACAATTTATGGAAAACCCAGACACCAAAACTAGAAACTGATTGCACTACTATGAAGAGCATGAAAAATTAGCCCAAATAAAAAAAAAATTGCTTGAAAAAAGGAGCCAAAATGACTGAGATATCTCATTTGAAAATGGACTGCAAAATCAAAACTACCAACGGAGAAGGGGGGAAATTTTTTAATAGGATGTTGACGTCACTGCTGATGCAAGCTGACGTTAGTCGATGAGGTGATTAAATTTTTTGGCTTGTAGATGGTTGCCACAGAATATACATGATCTTGCCAGAATATTCCCTTGGCCACTGGCAATGGAATCTATGATGAATCTCGACATAATCTCCAATGGTATATTCTCTCGGTGGAATCTTCAGGCCAGATTTGATACTCGCCAAATTATTTTTTGTTTCTGCTACCCGAATATTTGAATGTTGGTTGGATTTTTCAATGGATTTGCTGACCAGTTTTTGAAACCTGACAAGTGAGTGGGGGTCGTAGACAGAAGCCACATGACAGTTCTAGGGCCCATCATACCTCTACTGCGGGTATCATGTACCCTACAAATTTGTAGTTAGTACCTACCTAGTATGATTCTGTAGAAAAAAAATCCTTTTGCATTTTTTTTTTAAATTTTACAATACAAATATTTTGCAATAGATTTAATCATTGCAATATTAATTTTTCAAAAAAAAATTCAAAAAATATCCAACGATAAAATTTTTATTTTTCAGAATCGTATAGTTAGCCCAATAATGATGACTTGGGGGCTGTACGACTCTCTAGGAAAATTATTTTTGCCTCATCAGACAATTGCTCCAAAATGGACAAATTGGTAGTCAGTCTTAGGGTTTTTGGCCCTTCTAGACACGATGGAAAGGTCGGATTTGACCCAAAATTCTCTAAAAATACAGCTACCTTATGGATCTAGCAACCACTCTTCAACTTCAAACCCTCATAGATTTGGCCTTGTATGTCCAATTTGGATGAAACAAAAGAAAAAATAAAATTTATCGAACCTTCTAGATGCAATGGTGAGCTTAGATTTGTACTAGTAAGCTCCAATGTGAACTTGCAACAAAGAGCCAAGAATGGAACACCCCTAAATCTGGTATCCCTCTTCAGAAAAAAACTCTCCAATGGCACCCAACCTGCTCTGATACCATGCTAGAATTGGCTATGGATGCCAATATATTGAGATAAAATGGAAAGCACAAAAGAGAGAGAATAGAATATGACAAGAATAAACTATATTCAATGTTAATGATATGATTTTTGTATACAGTGAGAGATACCCCTTGGTTATATAGCCAAGGTGAGATGCAATATGTCATAGGATTATAACAAGTATCTTAATCATATGACATGAGAGAACTAATCACACTTACCTAGGTTCACATGTAGTAGTTTTCAAAAGATAAGATAACAACTAATGACAACTAACATATTCTAGAAAAATCCCTTCCTATGACCGAAGTAAACTTAACATGTGTAAATGAGTCCTCTAGTAATGAATGAACTAGGTACAAGACTTTATTTACACCAACAAGTTTACAATATCAATTTTTTTTTGCAAGCAAAGAAGGGCTAAGGAGCATAGTCAGGTAATGCAAAGAAAAAAAAAATAGGGAATATAGAAAAATACCATCCATTGTCTATAGAGCCATGATAATTTAAACACTAGCTTTGAATATCACTAGTACAAAAACTCTCTTTTCCTCAAACAAAACTATGGTTATATGAACTAAATTAAAACTTTGAACTATACGTGATTTAGGCAATGGGAAAAAGTACAAAGAAATATTATTTGATTGCTTTGTAATGTTATCGAATAACATGTTTTACATTTTTTTGAAATACATATATGCAAGATATTTAATTGCATTGCAAAGAAAGGATATGATTAATTTGAGAATTTGAACTTGCGCTTTGTTGTTCAATGATTGAGTACAATTGTACCAATGTTGATCTCTATCTCCTAGTACAATTGCATCTATTGATTCCTCTTACAAGGACAGATTAGACAAATGAGTATAGTGAATGACAACTACTATGTTACTCATAAACGCGAAATAGAATTCTTGTGTAGTTTTGTTTGTATGTAAAACAAATTCAATGAGAATTTCTCTTGCAATCATTTCATTAGAAAAATCCTACAAAGAAAAAAATTCCTAAACCATGTATATTTTGAGATCAGGCATGCTAATTAACAAAAAACACATTGCTTGGAGTGACGTCTCCTTAAACACGGTGGCATCTAATGCATTAACTATGCATTTAGTGATTATGTACCCCCGAGTCTACTAACAATCCTCTCATAATTAACATTTAATTCTAAAATATCTGCCCAAATTTATCTCTATCATCCTATTTTCCTGATATCCTTAAAGAAAAATGAATTATAGAGCTACTCTTAACAGTAGAAAAAAAGATAAATGTATATTTCTAAATATAAAAGAAAAATTCTTAAGTTTAAAGTTTAGACGAACACAACCAATGACTTTACACTCCTATGTAATGCATTAATCAACAATAAACAATGCACCATGAGCACACATAGCCATCCAATGCTTCTATTGGTTTCTCCTTGAATCCAGTGACATTTAATGCATTAACTATGCATTCAGTGATTTTGTACCCTCTAGCCCACCAAAAAAGCTATCACAATTCACATTTAATGCCAAAATATTCACTAAAATTTATCTTTGTCATCCTATTTTCCTAATTTCCTTAAATGAATTATAGAGGTACTCTTACCAATAGAAAAAGAGATAAATTATAATTTTTGAATATAATAAATAAGTTCTTAAATTCAAACTATAGAAATACAAATGAATATGTTTAAATTATAGAACATGATTGGCCAACATAGCATAGAAAATACATATCGAACAATTGCAATAGTAACCTACCTATCTGAAATATATAATTTCGTTGTACTAGCTCAGAGAAGTAAAACTTGGAGAAAAATAAATGACAATAGAAAATGAAATACTGTTTAAATATGTTTTAAAAGAGATTTAGAATTGGTAAGAGTAGTTGTATAAATCATGTTCCTTTTTCTTAACAATCTAGAAAATTAGGATGACATTGATAGATTTATAGTATGCCAACAAATCAATCAAAATTTTCATATAATGCCAATATGTTCACTCAAATCTATCCACTAAATATGGAAACTATGTTGTTAAATGCAAACTATACAAATAGAAAGAAATATTTATAAATTGTGCAGTGTAATTGGAAATCTAAACAAGAAAGATTCTCATTCAACCTATTTTGGATGCAAAAAAAGCTACATGGAAATATTGTTTCATGTTTATGACTTAGATAGTATATGTCATTCACTGAACTTATTTGTCTAGTTTTTCCTTGTAATAAGAACTGGTACTTCCAATTGCAATAGTAGACAAAGGTCCACATAAGTATACAAAATAATTCAACAACAAAGTGCAAGGTTAGATTATTGAATCAACCCTTTCCTTTCTTTACAATGCAATAAATATTCTTCCATATATGAAATGTCATAAAAATTTGACAAAATATTCACAATCATGAGAAACCTTTAAGAGTTTCCTTTAACCTGTAAGAGTGCACTATTTCTTTTTTCTATATTCAACATTTAAAGCAAGTGGTGCATTGCTAAATAGTCACTATACTACTGAATAGTCTCAATACAAGCTTTGTTTTAGTTAGATTCATTGACAATATTTTTCTTTTTCTTTTATGGGGTTTGGTCTACTTTGAATTTGTATTAAAGGATATTGTTACAACTTTTGTACTGGTGCTAATGAAGATGAGTACTGAACTATTAAAGTTGTTTCTCTTTAACTTCCTTGCAAAAATTCAACATCTTTTTTGCCAGTAATCAACATTTTAAGCTTCATGCATTGCAAAATAGTCTCAATACAAGCTTTGTTTGATCAAACACCTAGTTTAGCAGTATGCTAACAAAGATCCCTCTAAAAAAGAAAAGACTCTCACAAGATCCAATTAAAGTGGATACCTATAAACCAAATGGAAAAGCACAAATCATGTGAATTCATGAATCTCTCCACCATGAACATTATTTTCAAATTGATTCATTCAACTATAAAGTTGGTGACTTTCTATTTGAGACAATGCATGTCTTGCTTCATTGTTGCTACACACCAAATTAGCTACGCTATGGTCTTGCGGACCGTTTCCTACATTGTCTTTACAATGGATGCACCACATCTAAAAGCTCATTTGAAATTGACTTACATACAATCGTGCTTAAGGATTTGCATAATATACATGAAAAAACACATATCTATGTAGAATGAGGCTTTCAACCACAAAGATCAATGGCAATGGTTAAATTGGACTTTGGAGGAACACATTCGATTTAAAATGGCTAGAACTTTGGTTGAACATACCAATATGCATTTGGTCTACAACACATAAATTAATGTACTTACATTTCTACAAAGACCCACACAATCCTACAATATCAATTATTTTCCATGATGCAAATGCAAGATTTGGACACTATGAGCCTATGTTTTCATAACTGAACACATAAAATTGCATTCAAAACATTCAAACACACTTTCCAATCACACACTGCAATTTCGATGACATTTGGAATATAATTGCAAATGCATTCAATACACTTGGACTTTGTAGACCTACTCAATATTTTACTACATGTGGCGAAAGCATGTTTGTTGCTATAACTTTTCTTCTTGATGAATAGTTTGATGCAATTGCTTTGCAATTATTTATTGCCTAATCACTGGCCAATGCATTGATAGTACAAATCAGATATCCATTTGCATACTTTAGCACTTTTGAGCAATCTACCATAATAAACAAGAACAGTCTACTGTAATTGCAATCACTAGTTTCCAACTGCACCATAGAAAAAATGACCTCTTGCTTGGCATGGGAATAATTCATGATAAATTGAACATAATATCACCTTGATATAGTGTTGTGAGATATTTTACACATCCACATTAGGTCTTGGACCATCTCAAATTGAATAAAATGCATGTCTTGTAAAAGTGTTGTAAAGAATTGTAAATGACTTTCACATTTTTTCTAGACTTTTATTAAGCATTTAAATCTAATGGCCCTTCCCCCTAATTTTGAATTAACTATTAAATTTTAATTCAAAAGTTAGCTTTTCCTTCTTCTATAATTAAATAATCATTTTAAATTATTTAATTATCCATTACCCTTTTCTTCTATAACTAAATAAATATTTTTTATTTAATTATTCCCCACTTTCCCTCCAATATTAAATAATTATTTTTAATTATTTAATATTTTGTCCTTTTTCCCCCACTTTTGAATAAACTATTATTTTAATTCAAAAGTTAGCTTTTCCCTCTTCTTCTATAATTAAATAATTGTTTTAAATTATCTAGTTATTCATTACCCTTTTCTTCTATAATTAAATAAATATTATTTATTTAATTGTTCCCCACTTTCCCTCCAATATTAAACAATTATTTTAAATTATTTAATATTATGTCCTTTTTCGCCCCACTTTTGAATTAAATATTATTTTAATTCAAAAGTTAGCTTTTCCCTCTTCTTCTATAATTAAATAATTGTTTTAAATTATTTAATTATTCATTAACTTTTTCTTCTATGATTAAATAAATATTATTTATTTAATTATTCCCCACTTTCCCTCCAATATTAAATAATTATTTTTAATTATTTAATATTTTATCCTTTTCCCCCACTTTTGAATTAAATATTATTTTAATTCAAAAGTTTGATTTTCTCTCTTCTTCTATAATTAAATAATTATTTTAATTATTTAATTATTCATTACCCTTTTCTCTCTATAATTAAATAAATGCGATATTTATTTAATTATTTGTCCTTCCTTTATCTCCCCAATTAAATAATTATTTTTAATTATTTAATTATTTGTTCCAACCTTTCTTTTGAAATAAATAAAATTAATATTTTATTTATTTCTTCTATATTGGTCACCTAAAATAAATAATTTTTATTATTTAACTTTCTCCAACAACCTTTTTTTGTGCCAATCTTATCTTCCACCTCAAGTTTTTCTTATCTATCCATATCTTTCTTCTCTCAATGAACCTCCACCCTTGATTAATTTATTTTCTAATTTAATCTTGTCCTGTGATCATGGTTCTTATTCTTAACTATCCTCTATAAAAGGAGATATTTTATCCATCCATTATTCAAGAAATCCAAGCAATTCATTCATATCATCAAGTTAAACAAGCATTCAAGAGGAAGAATTTTCATCCATTGTTGCAACAATTCAAGATCCATCATCATGGAAAGGTATTAATTCTATCATTTCATGTTCATACTGTTAAGTTTTATGATCAGATTAAGATGCATAGAAATTAATTCAAAAATCAACACAAGACACAATAGATACCCTGGGAAAACTCTCCTCTTAAGGGAGAAAAACCCAACACTAATATATCTCTTATATATTAATGATAGCACAAAATAATATCCTTTACAATAGGCCGATATGAAGGCCAGAAGATGCATCTGATGAATACTTAGAAATATAGTGAAGTAATCTACAATCTAATAACTCAAACTTCTTCTCTTGAGTTGAACTCACATATGAAGAACTCGAACTAGATATGAATGACAGAATCAACAATGAAATGCCATCGGTTATATATACATGTGAGGGAGAAGGATGCGACTCTTAAAAGAGAAAGAAGTTGGCCTTAACCACAAATTGTGCCTCTTACACAAAAGGTCGGCCCTCTAGAAAATTGTGCCACTTCATGCTTTGAATCTTCAATTAATATTAAATTAAAATATTGTTTACAATGAACGTGTCACTTCATCTCATCCAATCACTATCTTATAAATTAAATAGCCCCAAGCTATTATTTAATTTATGTAGTAAAGGAGATCACTGGAAGAATGTGACTAAAGCTGCTATAAACATCAACAGTCCCTCCCAGCTAGGGAGGATACATCCAGCTACACAAGCAGATCACCTCATTGTGATGACTACCACTATGGCTACAACCATGAGTGGAGAAGAAGAATATCACCTCATTGTGATATCAGATATCACCTCAACATGATATCAACCATAATAGCTACAACCATTTATGGTATGTATAAGTGTTCATCACTTGCATGATATTGTCACCTCAACATGACTTTCACCATGGCTCTCCTAGAGGGTGAAACACAAGTAAAAAAGATCATCACAGACTCTCTCACATGATGTTGTCATGGAGTCACACACATGACATCTACCATGACTCTCTCAGAGGGTGGAAACAAGGGATTTTGTGCCTCAAATCTCAAAGAGAAATGCATTAACAAGGGATTTCAACTGAAACTTCTCTCAGAGAATAACTCATTAATCAAGGGATTTCACCTCGAACTTCTCTTGCAGAGAAGAACTCATTAAATAGACTCACTAATGTTGAAACTCTTTCTCAGTTAAGTATCTTGAAAGTACACAAACTTGATTCTAGAGAGAGGCTTGGTGAGAATGTCTACTATCTACTTTATCAGTGTTGATATATGGGTATATGCAGGATCATGATGGGCCAAAAAGTGGCGATATGATGGGTATTTGTAGGGTATGTGGCTGACGACTTTTTTCTTACCCAAAATTAATGAAATGAAAAGGGTTTTTAAAGGATATTCTCAGCTTTCCACCAATATAAATTACGCTTTACTTTGAATTTAATAAATAATTATTATTCATTTTCTATTTGAATTACGACTAAAGTCCTAATTGACAAGTTGATTGAAAAATATCTATAGCTTTCAAACAATATCACATTTTTTGAATCTGAAACATGCGTCACATTCTATGCTTCATATACTATAGGATTAAAAAAAAATGAATTTCATGAAATTTTGACCAAGTTAAAGTGGTTAGGCGTGAGTTTTATATTTTTAAAAGTTCTAATAAAAAATCATAATTAATTATTTACTTGGAAAAAATTACAAAAAAATATGCATCACATCGAGACATGAGTCCTCTACTTATATCTAAAATCTTATAACAAAATATTATCATTTTATTGTGGTTAGGGTGGTCAGACAAACACCCACTTCTTATTTTTTCCCTAAAATTTAACTACTACTATATTGAAATTTAAAATTTTCATCAAATAGATTTTGTTTTTAAAAAACTAAACCTAGTAGTTTAGAAACTACATTCAATATGCTACAAATTCTATTCTTACATATTTTTGAAATAATATAGATAACTTATTCAAATTTTTACGTCAAGCTGCCAAACTCTGATTTTTCTAAATTTTTTGCCACTTAAGGGCCTATTTTTTCCATGATGATTCTGCACATACCCATACCTTAGTTGTATAGCCTTCCACAGTACCATATCTCTAATATAGTGATACTTGATCTCAACATGCTTGGTTCTGTCATGAAACACATGATTGATAGAAATATTCATGCAACTCTGGTTATCAAAATGAATGATAGTAGGCTCCATTGATTATCCAAACAATCCTGTAAGGAGCTTATGAAGCCACATTGCTTCCCAAGTTTTCATACAAACTACAATATACTCTACTTCTACAGTAATCAATGTCATAGATGACTACTTTATGTTGCGCTAGGATATCATAGCAGAACCCAAATTGAAGCAACAACCAAAGGTGATCTTGTGATCTATGACACACCCTACCCAATCATAATTAGTGTAACCATGTAGCTCCAAGTTTTCATCTGAAGAGGGTATGTGCATGATCATCATGGAAAAAATAAGCCCTTAAGTGGCAAAAAATTTAGAAAAATAAAAGTTAGGCAACTTGACGTAAAAATTTGAATTTAAGTTATCTATATTATTTCAAAAATATGTAAGAATAGAATTTCTAGCAAATTGAATGTAATTTCTAAACTACTAGGTTTTTTTAAAAGACAAAAAAATCTATTTGGTGAAAATTTGAAATTTCAATGCAATGGTACTTAAATTTCAGGGAAAAAATAAGTAGGTGTCTATCGACCACCTAACCACAATAAAATGATAATTTTTATAATATTTTAGATATAAGTAGAGGACTCATGCCTGGATGTGATGCATATTTTTTTGTAATTATTTTCCAAGTAAATAATTAATTATGAATTTTTTATTACAACTTTCTAAAAAAAATAAAAACTCGTATGTCTGACCACCTTAACTTGGCCAAAACTTCATGAAATTCAATTTTTCTTTTTTTAATCCTATAGTATGGGAAGCACAAAATGTGACACATGTTTTGGATTCAAAAAATATGATATTTTTTAAAAGCTATAGATGTTTTTCAATGAACTTATCAATCGGGACTTTAGTCATAATTTGAATAGAAAATGAATAATAATTACTTATTAAATTCAAAGTAAAGCATAATTTATATGAATGGAAACTTGAGAATCTCATTTAAAAACCCTTTTCATTTCATCAATTTTGGGTAAGAAAATAGTCACCAGCCACATACCCATCATACTGCCACTTTTTTTCCCATCATGATCCTACACATACCCAAGAATATCTCAACCCATATCCAACTATGCCACACAAGTATCTCAAGATATGTTTATCTACAACAAGATGTATATGTCTCAGTTCACACATGAAATTACTAAGTGCACTCACAACGTAATAGATATCTGGTCTAGTGTTAACTAGATACATCAAGGACCCGATCATCTATCTCTACATAGTAGGATCCACCATGTCTAAACTAGTTGTAGCCTCCTTCAAATTATGTAGGTTGGTCTCCATAGGTGTAAACAAGGATTTACATTCCATCATTCCAAACCTCGTAAGTATATCAATGGTGTACTTTCCTTGACTTAGAATCATCTCATTTGGTTTTTTCCAGACTTCTAAGCCAAGAAAGTAATGCATGAGCCCAAGGTCCTTCATCTCAAATTCAGAAGCCAACTCCTTACACTTGAGAATCAGGTGATATTCTCCAAAAAGGATGAAATCATCAAAAATTAAGACCAAAATTAATGCTTCACCATCAATTACCTTGAAGTATAGATTGGAATTAGCATCATTCTTCAAGAAACTCAAACTTGATAGGTAACGATCAATCCTTTTGTACCATGCACGAGGAGCCTGCTTAAGACCATAAAGAGCCTCCTTTATCTTGCAAACATGAGACTCATACACATGTACCTCAAATCCATCAAGTTACTTTATATAAACTTATTCCTCAATCACACCATTTAGAAATGTTATCTTCACATCCATCTGGTGAATCTTCCATCCTCTAGATGCAACAAAAGCAATGATGGTTCTAACAAAAGTATAGCGAGCAATAGGAGAAAATGTTTTTTCGTAATCAACTACCTCTTTCTGTGAAAAACCATGAGCTACAAATATTTCCTTGTACTTCTCTATGCTCCCATCTACAACATGCTTGATTTTGAAGAGCCATTTTGAAGATACCACAAATTTTCCCTTGGGTCTAGGAACAATGTCCCAGTCATCATTCTTGAGAATTGATTGGTACTCCTCGGACATAACATCTCTCCAAACCTGTTGACTAGAAGCTTTCTCTACACTAGAAGTCTTAGAATCAATAATCTGACTCATCAAGGAAACATAATTGGAGAACTTATGTAGTCTTTTACTTTCTTTGAATGTGCCTCTAGGAGCTGCAAAACTTTAAACCTCTTGCATAGTGCGCCTAAACCATAGAGGTCTTTTCCTCCTAATTATAATGTCAGTAGGCCCATCAATAGGTTCTAAGGATTCAATAGGATCAATGTCTTCATTTTCTTCTAAAGTCTCCCTCTGAATCTTAGGAGTATGGTCATCTTCCATATCCTGAGGTGACTCTTCGTTATCGATCTCCATATGAGTTCCCATGGATCTCTTGAATGCAACATCTTCCTCAAATGTGACATACCTACTGATCTCAATCAAATTCTTCCCTGGAATGTATATCCTATAGGATTTTGATGTCTCGCCGTAGCCCATAAAAATTCCCTTCTTGCTAGAAGGCTCCAACTTTGTTCTCTTTTCCTTTCGAACATGAATATAGATAGGGCATCCAAATATCCTTAAATGACTAACCTCAAACTTCTTTCCTATAAAGGATTCTTCTAAATTCATATTCTTCAGGATCTTGTGAGGACTTCTATTCTGTACATATACTACAGTCCTCGAAGCTTCTTCCCATAAGAAGGTTTATAGATCTTGGTCATGAATCATGGATTTTTCTTCTTCCACGATCGACCTATTCTTTACCTTTGCAACACCATTTTGTTGAGGATTATAGAGAACACAAAACTCCCTCTTAGTCTCTACATCAACACAAAAATCCTGAAAGCTACTAGAGGTGTATTCTCCACCATTATCAAATCTAAGGACCTTTATTCTTTTACCAAAAATATTTTCTACCAAGGCTTTGAAATCCTTAAACCTTCCTAATACTTGCTCAGATTCTTTATTTTTCAAAAATTAAATCCAAGTCTTTCTAGAGTGGTCATCAATAAAAAAATAATAATACAAGAATCCACTCAAAGACGAAACATACATAGGTCCACATAAATCAGAATGAATAAGGTCTAAAATACACTTAGATCTATTTTCTCTATTATGGAAAGGTGCCTTTGTATTCTTACCCATTGAGTAACCTTTGCAAGTTCCTTCATGCTCCTGATTTAACTTAGGAAGACCTGTAACCATCTTCTCAATGATAGGTAAGGCTCAGAAGTGTAGGTGAGCCAATCTTTGATGCCAAAGATCACATAGACTTGAAGAATCATGGACTAAAGCCTATAGAGGATGCTTGCAAAGCCTGTAGAGAGTGTCATGTCTAACACCAATTACTTGATCATCCTTGAAGTTGGAATTCTCCATCCACATAAGTAATTTTCCTTTTGAGAAGGAAACTTGATATCCTTTATCTTCTAAAGCTGAAATTGAAAGGAGATTACGCTTGATTCCTGGAAAATAAAGAACATTGCTTAACTAAAGTGTGATGTCAAAATCCAAATGAAGAGTAAAGGTCCCAATTCCTTTCAAGGAGTAGCTAGCATCATCTTCGATAATGACTTGTTCGGATGAATCTCTCTCCACCAAGCTTGATAAGTGCTCCTTAAAACTAGTGATGTGACGAGAAGCACCATTGTTGATTAGCAAAGTGTTGGTGTCTATAGGTACATTGCTAGAAAATTTATCCTTTTGTGGGGAAGCATCATCAACATTTACAATGGTGGCTTATTGCTTAGGTCTAGTTGGACAATGCTTAGCAAAGTGGCCAAACTTATCACACCTAAAGCATTGGATCTTGGAAAAGTCTCTCTTTTTCTTGGAGGGGGAACACCATCATTTCCCTTATCTCAATTTATTTTGAAGAATCCTTTCTTTCCATATTTTCGTTTCTTCTTCGAGGCTTGAGAGGCGAGAACATGAATATCCTCATTAGATGAAATTTGACCAATGCCTCTGGCCATCAATCTTGACTCCTCTTGAATGCAATCGGCTCTCAAGCAATGAAACTTGGGAAGTTTGGATCTTGCACTGATTCATTGAATGTAAGACTCCCATGATAATGGAAGACCATTTAGAGCAAGCATCTTCGATTCTTTATCATCAACTACATGACCAATTGTAGAGAGTTGATCTCTTAATTATGAAATCCTCAAGAAATAGGCAATCATTGTTTCTCCTTTCACCATCTTCACATGGTGTAGTTGTTGCTTTAGTGCAAGTGCCTAAATTGTGTTGTTGATTTTGTACATCTCCTCCAATTTTTTGAACATATCTCTTGTCATCTTCAACTTGGAGACAATTGGAACAATATGGTCTTTAATGGAATCAACCAACAACTTCTTCACCTTGATGTCTTTCTTCCTCCATTGCAACTTCTCTTCTTCCTCTTCTAGTTCTAGAACTTTGATCTCCACAAACCCAGCCAAATCATTCTCTTCCATGTGAGCATGATTCTAAACCTCCATGATGTATAGTTGGATGCTCCCTCGAGTCTATCCTCAATCTTCAAACCATTCACCATCTTGACTAAAGTAAAGATATCTAAACAAAGAAATATAAAAAAGAGGATAGAGTATCTCTGTGAGAACAAATATAATCATGATATTCTCAAACCCACTCTGATACCATGTTAAGTTTTATGATTAGATGAAGATGCACATAAATTTATTCAAAAATCAACCCAAGACACAACAGATACCTTGGGAAAACCCTCCTCTTGAGGGAGAAAAACCCAGCACTAATATATCTCTTATATATTAATTATAGCACAAAATAATCTACCTTACAATAGGCCGATATGAAGGCTAGAAGATGCACAAAAATTTGATGAATACTTAGTAATACAATGAAGCAATATGCAATCTAATAACTTGAAATTTCACTCTTGAATTGAACTCGCATATGAAGAACTCGAACAAGATATGAATGAATGAATCAACAATGAAATGCCATCGATTATATATACAAGTGAGGGAGAAGAACGTGACTCTTCAAAGAGAAACAAGTTGACCTGAACCAAAAATCATATCTCTTACACAAAAGTTCAGCCCTTTAGAAAATTGTGCCACTTCATGATTTGAATCTTCAATCAATATCAAATAAAAATATTGTTTACAATGAATGTGTCACTTCATCTCATCGAATCTCTATCTTATAAATTAAATAGCCCTACACTATTATTTAATTTATGTAGTAAAGAAGATCACTAGAAGAATGTGACTGAAGCTGCTATAAACATCAACACATGCTTCATATTATTTCTTCATTTGGTTTAATTACCTAAAATGGGTTTGACTAGGGAAAACCCCTATCGCATAAGATTCAATATTTCTCTTCTTTCTTTGTTTGTTTTCAGATTTAGGTAGTTTGAAGGATTGGAAATCATTGAAGAATAGGTGGCAAACTTGTTGAAGACAACCTCTTTCAGGTGCATAGTTCCTATTTTGCATTTATTATATTTATTTCATCTTTTTTCATATCAAAATGTGTTTTCAAACAACATGCATTTCATTAGTTTTTCATTCATAATCAGTCAAATAGATCATATAATTATAGTTGGATCATTCCAGTTAGTCTAAATAAATCATTCATTGCATAATTTGAGTGAACCTAGCTAGACTTTTGGCCCTTCTTTCTCCTTCTAGGTTAAAAAAAACCCTAGAGTTAGAGAGTCTTGTGGTACCAAAAATCTACGTTTCACCAACATTGGAATAACACATGTACAAAGTGGCCTTGAGGGATCTATTTTTTTTAATTATGGTTTTCACACATATTTGATGTAACAATACACATATGGCAAGCAACGGCATACCCCAAAGCCAAAACATACTTGAATTTCATAAAACCAAAAAAAAAAAAAATTTAACTTAATTTTTTTTGCAATCAACTCAAGGAATTCTCACTATGAACAACTTCAGAAAAAACAACTGGAACATAACATGCATATCAACCATCTATTTTATATACAACTTATAAAAAATGCTATCACAAATGCATCAAATAATATAATTCAAGATAACTCAAAAATTTCATATGAGTTATGCACTTTCCAATTAGAAATTTGTAGTGCATTAGAATGCATCCATATATATAATCTTGCAACAACAAAAAAAATTGTTTATGAGCTTTGATGATCAAATACATGAAAATACTTTTAAACAAATTATTATTTGGCATTAGGCAATATTGTTGTCTCAACAAAAAAAACATGTTTCTCTCTTGAAATCCTTTGGCTAAAAGTCCAAAGATATTCTTTCTTATTCAAAACATGTACCTAAAATACAAAGATCCACAAAGAAGAAAAATAATATGGCCAATGGGTTCTCCACCCAACCATAGGATTGATACTTAATGCACCCTCAAGCTAGGGTCACATAGAACTTCCACAAAATACTTTCGATATAGGATTCATAACCAACGTATAACATATAACATCCACTAATATCAAGGATTCCTAGAATAGTTACCCTTTATATTCTTTGCACATCACAATGCCTTACATTCATATTCCTTTGTTTTAACACACAAAAGGGTATAAATCGAATTAAACTAAACAAGGTGGAAGAACCAAAACATGCAAACCTCAACACACTACTTTGAGCAATACAAGAGATTCAACATTGAATTTCACATAGATTTTTTATAAGTAAGATCAATATGACAAAAAACTCAGTAAAATCAACAAATATAGATAACTAAAAGGGTGGACCTCACCGAGAAAGTTTTCTATCCAACTTGTGGAAAAAATCCCTCCAATCACTCTCTTCCATTACTCCTCCTTAACAAATATGGCAAGGACTCCAAATGAAGAATTAAAACCCAAGAAGAACTCAAAAACAATCCCCAAAAGGAATCAACCCAAAGACAAGAACATACTGAAAAAGTAGAAGCAAGAAAAAACCCTCTTCTCCTCACAAATAGAATGAATAAATGGAAGGGGAAAATGAAATAACCTCCTCAACTTCCCAACCACCCTTTTTGTAGTGCCCATCCGTGTTTCACCCTGACTGTGTTTGTGATATGGTTCATTTCTTTTTTCATTGTGTTTTTTCATTCGCTTTGCTTTGGGTGAGGTACTTTTTGGATTTATGCTCATTTGAATTGATTGATTGATTAGTGCTTAAGTAATTATTATTTTCAGATAATGGATTATGGTGGATAAAACAAGTAATTGTTGTGTTGCCAAAAAGTGTATACTTTGCTTGATATGGAAATAATTAATAACAAATTGGACTTAATGAGGCCTTGATTTGGTGTTGTGAGGAGTTTTACACATCCACACTAAGTCTTGGACCCTTGCAAACTTAATAAAATGCATTTATTGATGTCTTGCAAGAGTGTTGTAAGATGTAAAATATCTTCACACTTTTCTAGTACCATAATGTTATAATTCACCTAAATAACCTTACCAAGACCTATTTCAAAGTGTTGTGAAGTGTTGTAACAAAATTTCACACTTTCCTAGACTTTCCATCAATATTTACACCTTTCTTATGTTTTAAATGGCCCCTATACACACTTATAGGCCTTAATTAAGTGTCTTGTTGAAGAACCTGATAAACAAAATTTAATACATCTTAATCTCTAACATCCACTCAAAATTTCCTAGGTGGAATAAGTCACCACCTTGGGTGACTTAGTCCCATGTGGCACAAAAATCAAAATTAATTCAAATTTCTTTTGGGATTTTATTCTTTAAGACCTAAGGTCAACTTGTGATGAGATATTTTTGGGAATTAAGGAATAATTATGTATAAGTATAGGGTTCTCCATCTCATTTGACCTAATTCATTCATTCCATCAATCAATCTTCTTAATCACTCATCATTCTTCTTAAGCAAGCTAGGGTTTTTACATTCTAAGACATCAAGATAGCTTCCAAGGACATTCAAGGGAAGATTATTCATGTTTTGTTGCAGAAATTCAAGATAAAACATCATGGAAAGGTATTCAATCCATTGTTTCATGCTTCATTACATTCTTTCTTCATTTGGTTTAATTACCTAAAAGGGGTTTGACCAAGGAAAACCCCCATTCCCTAATAATCAACATTTTATCCTTCGATCTTTGTGTCTTTACAGATTTAGGTACTTTGAGGGTTTGAAGATCATTGAAGAAGAAATTGAAGACTTGTTGAAGACATCTCTTTGTTGATGTAGCCAAAATATCAACAAAAATTCACCTTCAGGCCCAAAAATTAGAGTTTCATAAGCAGACACCTATGGGAAACTAGAGTGTAGACCTAGGGCTTTCGTTTCCACTTCTGAATTTTTAGAAATTTAGAAGTGGACTGTCACCACTAGTGGCGTCTTAGGCCCATTGAACCTTTTTTTCAATTTTTGTTTGTAGATTTGGATACCCATTTGGATGAGATCGGCTCAAGTATAGTTTTCCATAATTTTTTTGAAAGTGGACTAAGTCGCCTAGATAGGCACAAGTGTCCCTCCAGACTTAAAACTCATAATTTCTAGAATTTCATTGAAGTTGCTTCATGTCTGCAACACACTTCCGGGTGCACACCTTTTGTCTTACACCTTTCTATTTGGTTTTATTTGCATTTCTAGGTCATTTATTTCATGTTTGCATAACATAATGTGTTTTCCACCACTTTGTAATTCTTAGGTTTTACATTAATAATCATCTTTCTTTTTTCAGTTTATTGAACTTCGAAAATTGCATTTAGACACATTTCATCCCTCATTACATTAATCTTCAGTGTGGACATTATAATTTTTTCCCATCTCTCTCCTTTTGCGTGAAAAACCCTGGAAGAGTTAGAGAGCATTAAGGTGCCAAAATCATCGTTTACAATTGATAATTTTAAATAAAGGTTTTAATATATTTTTAGTTTTAATAAATAAAATATTGTTAATGTTTGATTGATTATTATATTAAAAATATAGTTATTAAGTTAAAGTATTTTGATAATTAAAATAAATGCTTTAAGATGTTGTGGTTTAGATAAATAAAATAATTAATTTAAAGGAAGGGTAGGCAACTATGAGGAGAGTGGGGAAGTAATTAAATTAGTTTGAGTTAACTAGGAGGGGGGATTTTGGGGTTGTCTTCTGAAAAATAATCTTGTTTTCCCCTTCCATGAATAATCTTCTAGTTCTTGAAAGTTCTCTATCTATTTTTTTTGTTGGGGGTTTTTGGAATTGAATCCTTGGGAAATGCTATTTGAATTTGAGAAGTCTATGTTGCTGCAAGCTAGGAAAAGAGCTCAACATCAATTTTCAGTGTATTTTTTTGAGTATTCCAAGTTCTCATGATTTTCTCTTCTCCAATTTAATTATGTTTGAAAAGGAAATTGGCATGTTGGTATTTTGTGAAAACAAAGCATTCTTTTGGTTATTATATTATGAAATAGAAAACAAATAAAAGAAAAGTAATCTCCTCTACAATAATTAACACACTCTCCTTTCTTGAGTTGGTGTGAATCTTGACAGATATAAAAAGCTCAGCTATAATAAAGGTTACTTCAATTTTATTATCAATGAATTATGTGATACTGGATCAATTTTTAAATCTTGGAACCATCAATGGCCAAATGACCCATATATTTGGCAGCCATGGTGGTTTTATCTTCTATATCTATTAGTTCCTTTAGCATGCACTATTGCCTATGTTGTTACCCTCCCTTTAAATTCAAGTTTTGTACAATGGACCTCTAGTTGAATGGCTGTCATAATTCTTGGTTTAATTATTGTGCTAGAAAATAAAATGCGCATACAATTCATTCATTAGGCAGTAAGCTTTTGATGATATATATATATATATATATATATATATATATATATATATAAACATGTATAGGAGTCTCTATGGTGCATATATGTATATTTATATTTCTATATGTGAGTAATTTAATATTTTCTATATTGAATGAATAACATCATTTTTTCATATCAACCTGAATCATGAGCTCTCTAGAAATGGTGATATCATCCAATTTTTTGTAGAAAACCATCTATGTGGATGAATTTGAAGAGCCATCTCCATCTCTTGTACCAATTCCCCCTATAGCCAATCTTCTTACAATTTCCTCATTCTTTTTCCTTGTATGTTATGGTTGGTGTTTCCAGTATTGCTCTTCTTTAGTCATCTCTTGATTATCTGATTGTAGGGTTCCCTTGGGGATGCTTGATTCTCCTCCATTTAACTCAACCATGGGGTTTTTTTCACTTCCTCATCTTCATTATCATTGTTAAATTTTGCACACTCAATGTATACTTATAACCAAAACGCAAAGATGTATACATATAATAAGGTTGAGAAGATATAACAAGGCCAAGGAAATGTGTACTTATACTAGACTAAAGAGACGTATGTCAGTATTAGACCAATTCTCTATTACTATATTTCCTTTTATTATAGTTGATATGTTTATATTTGTCTAGAATCTAACTGATTCATTGCTTGATACCTTTGAAAACTGGGTTAGTAGTTTATAGCTTATTTGTCTTTAGATTTGTTTCTTGTTATCAAATTTCCCTTTGCCATTGCTCTGTTGTTACCCTCCCTAAGTTATGTTTTGTATAGTGGACCTCTAATTGAATGCATGTCAGAGTTCTTGGTTTAATTATTGCTCTAGAAAATACAATGTGCATACAATTCATTCATTAGGCGGTAAGCTTTGGATGATATATATAAATGTATAAACATGTATCTAGGAGTCTTTGTGGTGCGGATATATGTATGCTTATATTTTTGTATGTGAGTAATTTAATATATGTTGTATTATATGAACATCATTTTTTGTATCAACCTGAATCATGAGCTCTCTAGAAATGGGGATATCATCCAAATTTTTTGAGAAAACCATCTTTGTGGATTGCTTGGAAGAGCCATCTCCTACACCAATGCCCCCTGCGCCCAATCTTCTTGTAGTCTCCTCATTATTTTTCCTTGAAGTTATGCTTCTTGTTGCTCACGTTGCTCTTATTTAGTCATCTCCTAATTATTTGATCGTAGGGTTGCCTTGGAGATGCCTAATTCTATAATGCCTCCCCGTGCGAACCCCAGAGGACAACAAACACTGCACAATTTTTTTTTTGAAAGTGACACATTACATATAATGAAAATGTACATACATTACAGGAAAAGTAATTATGCATTTACAATGTCATTCATGTCCTCTGGGGTGTACAGAACGGTCATTAGTAATCACAAGCTTTATCAAATGAAAGTGAATAAATCAATATTACATAATGATAATATATAATCATCCATGAGAAAAAGAGTGGAAAATGATATAGCATTTTATTATGATTCAGTTCATAGTCTCATGTTACAATTGTGGAGCTTCTTTCCATATATACAAAACATCATGAATACATGAATACATTACATAACTCTTCCCTTATAACAACATGAAGAGTACATCAAGTACAAGAATAATTACATCAAAGATGATTAAGGAACAATCTTCAACCAAGTGAAGTTCTGGAACTCTACATCCACTTCTACATCACAAACATGTCCTAGGAACCCAATGGGGTGCATAACATGTTCCACCCAACTACCTAGACCTGAAGGTCCACCCCCTATGCTAGGAGATGACAAGAAAGGATCCACATCCAAACAAGGTCAAGTTGACAAGGCTAACTCAACACCAACATAAAACAATATCAAAAAAGTACAACACTTCTAGAGGCTACCAACCAAACGGAAAATAAACAGGTACTATGGAAGAGTGTCATGGCATGGCCTTACATGGATTATCTAGGAAACCTATCACAAAGTACTACCTCCATCTATGGTTATCCTGGTTTCCTATCTCAAGGTGATGCTCCATAGGGTGACTCATGCAGGACCACTTACCTTTTATGAGGACAAAGAAGTGATCTTACCGACTAGGTCTTCTCATCCCATCCTTAGCCTATGAAAGCACTACCAATATGGGTGAGGCACATAATTACTTGTTTAATGTTTAACTACCCAAACCCACTAATTCATCAATTATATATCACTTGTTTAGGAAACTCTTCCATGGGTTACCCTAATAGCCCCTTTGTACATTGCCCCCCATGAAGAGTCACCCTCCCCAATAGTTCCAAAACAAGACTCACAACCACAAGGGGTGTACCAAACATAAAATCCACAAAATGAAAGAACATGTGAGGAATGAACCATCTCGCTCATATTCATAACCAAAAGGAAAAGAAAATCATGGAACAAGGTACACCCACAAGCTCAAAATAGAGATACGATCAATGAAAACACAAAGGTCTAATCATGGGAAAATTCAACACAAAACAGGTTTCCTATCTCCTATAGAAGCCTAAAAACCTACCACCCATAACTTATCAAAAGGAAGTGACTTAAGCATTTATGGGTTCCCAACTTATCCAAACATGTCTATAAATAATGTTTACCTCAAAAGTGAAATAAATCAAGAGGATAATATGATCAACATGGAACCATTCTAGGTTTTTTTAGGTAGGGAGAGGTTTCAAGAAGGGAGACCCCTTGTCTCCCTATTTGTTTATAATGGTGGTAGACATTCTAAGCATAAAATTTTCTAGTATTTTGTTTGAGGGAGTTATAAAAGGTATTAAGGCTACTTCTACCCTTGATTCAACTATGATACAATAGTTTGTGGATGATAAATTCCTATTTAGGAAAGCCTCGGTGTTGGAATCCAGGAAATGGAAAAAATGTCTCAACAACTATGCTGCTTGTTCGAGACAATGCATCAACTACAACAAAAGCATGATCTACTTCTTTAACAACACTCCTAACCTACAATTGCAGGTTGTTGTTGTTCTAGGTTATCAGAGTGGTTCCATACCTTTGGTATATCTTTGATTACCCCTAACTATCAAAGAAGTCATTCCATATTTCTAGAATTCTATTTTGGAGAGGATTCAACATAAGCTTGCTAGATGGAAATGATTTTAACTTAGTCATGCTGGTAAGATTTATCTTTTTATTGTAATCCTTCAAATTATACCTATATTCTCCCTATCCATATTTAAGATGCCTAGATATATAGCTAAAAATTTGAGAAGATTCAAAGGTGTTTCCTCTGGTTGGGTACTGAGGAGAAAAATAAACTTTCTTAGGTGAAGAGGGATAAGGTTTTCCAACCAAAAAGAAATGGTGGTCTTCAGATAAGAACCATTTCTTTTTCCAATAAAGCTCTCATGGCCAAAGTGGGATGTGATCATCTGAGGGATTGGAAGGATTGGTACAAGATAATGAATGCTAAATACCTGTTGATTCAGCTGTTGATTGACTACCTTTTGGAGGCCTATCCTTTGGGGTCCTTGGTTTGAAAGGGGATTTGTAGCCTTGAGGATCTTCTGAGGAATGAGATTACATGGAAGATAGTTAATGGTAATAAAATCAGATTCTGGGAAGATACTTGGTTACTGGATTCTCCCCTAGATTCTTCTGAGTTCAGGTTTCTCAAAGGTCATGCACAACAAGTGTTTGGTATATATCTTAGTGATTACCTAATTGGGCCCTTGAGGGCTAGGAAATGGAATGATCTTAGCATTTTCTGTCATTTATCCCCAAATCTATGTATTCTTTCCAAGTCTCTCTAGGAGCTATTGGCCCTCACTAGATTACCATCTTCACATCGTGGGGATGAGTTCTTCTAGATACATGATTAGTAGCATGATCTCACTATGAAATATGCCTACAGACAACTGATTGATAAGGTGCTTGCTAATATTCTATGGAAAAAGGTTTGGAACCGATACATGATATCGAAAGTCAATTTCTTCTGGTGGATTGTTTGTCATAACAAGATTCTTACACAAGATAATCTAAGAACAAGGGGGTTCCAGATTCCCAGTAGATGTTTTCTATGTAAAAGCAATGAAGAATCGGTTGATCATCTACTGTTACACTACCCCTTTGCTATCGAGGTTTGGGAGCTGGTGCTCAAAATATTAGGGATTCAATGGATTATGAGTAAGGAAATCACATCCTTTATTTTAAGTTGGTCTGGGCCCTTTTCCCATCCTTTAACTATTGAAATTTGGAATGAAGTTCCACCTATTATATGTTGGTGTTTATGGAAAGAGAGGAACAATAGGATATTCAGGAACACTAAGATGCACCCAGAAGAGTTGTTTGGTATTGGTGCTCAGCTCATTCAGGAAAACATCTCTCTCTTCAAAGGGAAAACCCCAGGCATAGGTTTGACTAAGTTGGATATAAACATGGCCAAAGTCAGGCATCAGGTGGTGGATGCCAACTCTTATAACAACTCCAAAATTCTTGCCTGAGGAGCTATATTTGGAAACCTCATGAGAGGGGCTGGCATAAACTAAATTTTGATGGGTTTCCTAAGGGAAACCTAGGCAAAGCAAGTATAGGAGGAGTAATTAGAGACCATAGGGGGAAAATAGTGGTTGGTTATGCTGGGGGGATAGGACGCCACTCATCTATGATAGTAGAAGCCCGTGCACTATTAAAGGGCTTAAAAATACTCGTTACCCTAGGGATAGAGAAACTACACATTGAAGGGGACTCTAGGACTATTATTGAGGCTATTAATTATGGCATATTACTGGGATGGAACACTAAGGATATTCTTCTTGATATTAGGTTCCTAGTGTCTAAACTAAAATCTAATGTGGCCAGTCATATCTATAGATAGAGGAACCAAGTGGCAAATTTCCTAGCCAATTTTAGCACACACTAGAAACTATCCAAATGTTGGTGGGACATAAACATACTTCCACCTAATATTCAGAGTATTATAGTTAAAGAACAAAGCCCTTACTTGACCCATGATGACAATACTACACATGCTTAGCTAGTTATCTGGGGGACCCACTTGGTTACTCTTTAGGCTTTGTGGTCTTATTGAAGTGATGAGATGGATGATTAGCTGTATCAATGGGATGGACAACAAGTGGAATTTTTCAAATAATAAGATGGAGCCAGTTTTGAAAAGAGAAATCATGATTTTTGTGGAAAGTACCAAAGGATTATTACTAAGCTGGATCGTACTTGTCGTAATATCCTTATGGGGATTTTCTTAAACTATTGGATTTTCAAATTTGAGTTTTTGATTTTGATGTGACTTGTAATTATGAGACTAAGCTTCTTTGTATCTTTTATTTTGCTGTTATTTTGGCTTCACACCTTTTAACTCCTTTTTGTGGGTTAACTTAAGGTGTCCAACCCCTAAATACTATAGTTTTGGAGATATCTAATTATAGCCTTGTGGCTATTCTACCTAGAATTCTGTGCTTCTATGACCTAGAAGGAAATCCTTCCCTGCCTATCATGTCCTTTGTTCTTAGTCAGTTATGCAATGTGATCCCAATTAATGGATAAGCTAAGATGGTTTCAGGGAATCATTATGCTCATGCATGTGATCTGTCCATTGGATTGATTACCAAAATTTAACATTCACAAATTAAATGCCTTATTGTGGGGGGTTTTTTCCACCTTGATGGGTATGTGTAGGATCATCATGGAAAAAACAGGCCCTTAAGTGGCAAAAAATTCAAAAAAATCAGAGTTAGCCAACTTGACATAAATTTTTGAATAAGTTATCTATATTATTTCAAATATATGTAAGAATAGAATTTGTAGAAAATTGAATGTAGTTTCTAAACTAGTAGGTTTTTTAAAAGAAAAAGAAATTTGGTGAAAATTTGAAATTTCAATGCGTACTTAAATTTTAGGGAAAAATAAGAAGTAGGTGTCCTCTGACCACCCTAACCACAATAAAATGATAATATTTTTATAATATTTTAGATATAAGTAGATGACTCATGCCCCAATGTATTTTTTTTTAATTTTTTTTCCAAGTAAATAATTAATTATGAATTTTCTATTACAAATTTTTTAAAAATATAGAAACTTGTATGTCTGACCACCTTAACTTGGTCAAAACTTCATGAAATTTAATTTTTCCCTTTTTAATCATATAGTATGCAAATCATAGAATGTGACACATGTTTTGGATTCAAAAAATGTGATCTTGTTTGAAAGCTATAGATGTTTTTCAATCAGCCTATCAATCAAGACTTTAGTTGCACTTTTAATAGAAAATGTATAATAATTACTTATTAAATTCAAAGTAAAACATAATTTATATCGATGTAAAGCTGAGAATCTACTTTAAAAACCCTTTTCATTTCATCAATTTTGGGTAAAAAAATAGTCATTAGCCACATACCCATCATATTGCCACTTTTTGGCCCATCATTATCCTGCACATACCCTGATATTTTATCAAACCTTCTTTGTTTGTAGAGTTCTCAGTGATACAGTGTACAAAGTGACATCATGGGAGGAGAAAGGGTGGGGACTGAACCAAATAACTGCAACAAATTTTGCAAAGACCCTCTAGTTTGACACATTTGCATCGAAGGTGGCATTGCTCCTATGATGGAGAGGCTTGTGGGTCACAACTCTAATTTTTTGACACAATTTGTTAATTCGTGGAAGAATCGTCATGTTACCATTGGTGGCATCTCCTTCATGGTGGATGAGGAAGTTATCGTGTAGGCTACAGATCTCCAATGCACTAGAATGATGCATCAAGAAACATTCTAAGACCCAGGAAAGTGAAAGTATGAATAATTTTTTTGTGGGGGAGGAGGTGCCAATGCACAACTAGTCTGGGTTTGAATGGGAGGTGCTTTCACAACTGTGGAACCAGGTGTGCCTTTCTCTAATAAAGTATATTACACTGGAAGGAAGGTACAAGAATTTTTACTACTACCATTTTACCTTGTTAAATAAATCTTAAGCATAAGGTTCTTATGAGCTTTCCATTATACCTATTTATGGACCTTGAAAATTTGGTTGAAAAATGTATTAATTCAGGGTATGTGCAGGATAATGATGGGCTAAAAAGTGGCGATATTATGGGTATGTGTAGGAATTGCGGCTGACAACTTTTTTTTTATGCAAAATTGATGAAACAAAAAGAATTTTTAAAGGATATTCTTAGCTTTCCATCAATATAAATCATGCTTTACTTTGAATTTATTAAATAATTATTATTCATTTTCTATTTGAATTATGACTAAAGTCTTGATTGATAGGCTAATTGAAAAACATCTATAGCTTTCAAACGGTATCACATTTTTTGAATCTAAAACATACATCACATTCTATGCTTCACATACTATAGGATTGAAAAAAGAAAAAAAAAATTCATGAAGTTTTGACCAAGTTAAGGTGGTCCGACACACGAGTTTTTATATTTTTTAAAATTTATAATAAAAAAAAATCATAATTAATTATTAACTTGGAAAAAAATTACAAAAAATATGCATCACATCAGGACATGAGTCCTCTACTTATATCTAAAATATTACAAAAAATATGATCATTTTATTGTGGTTAGGGTGGTCAGACAGACACCTACTTCTTATTTATTTCCCTAAAATTTAAGTACTATGCATTGAAATTTCAAATTTTCACCAAATAGATTTTATTTTTTTAAATAAACCTAGTAGTTTAGAAACTACATTCAATTTTATATAGATTCTATTCTTACATATTTTTGAAATAAGATAGATAACTTATTCAATTTTTTACCTCAAGTTGCCTAACTTTGATTTTTTTCAAATTTTTGCCACTTAAGGGCCTATTTTTTCGATGATGATCCTACATATACCCTTCGACTGCTGCTAACCCCAGCGAACCTACTCCTTTGCCTCTCCATCAGGGTCTTATCCTAAGACTCTACCATTTCCACCTAGCTTTGTGCCCTCTGAAACCTATATCGACTATTCATATTGAGGAAATTGAGCCCCCCACCATGCCCAACTTGTCCGCAATCGAATCTAAAGGCCCTATGAGAAAGAGTCACCCAAACCTTGTTGAGAAACCCAAGCCTACTGCAAAAAAACACAAGGGTGCTAATGGGGTTGCCAAAACCAGTGCGGCTGTAAGCTTATGTGACCTAAAATCTACCCCTACTAAGACCCCTGGTAACCTTGGTATGCAAAAAAAGGTAAGCAAGAGAAGGTGCCTCCAAATAAAGGAAAGAATGTTGTGAGAAAGGATTCCTTGGCTGATACGGTGGTTGTGAAGACCTTGGTTATTGGTTGCATTACCATCATTAGGCGCTTTGGTAGGCTGGCTAAAAGTAAGAAAAAAGTGCAGGTTAGGGATTTGGATACTGAAGAGGAGCCGTCTAATAGTAAAGGTGGTGATGTGGAAGAGGTGTCAACAAATGAGGATGAGGGGAAAACTAGAGGTCCCTCCTTTGTTCCTGACAGTGGTTTAGCTAAGAAGGAGGGTTTGGCCTCCCATTCATTGAAGCCGTTGGAGATTGAGTAGAATGATCTCGTCTACACTACGGGCAGCAAGGAGGAGATTGGTATGCTAAAAAATAGACTAGACATTGTGGAAAAAAAGTTCCTTGGGTTGACCCGCTTCATGGTCAAGATGATTCAGTGTGTCACCAATAACTTGTTGGCTGCCATGAAGGATGAGATGGGGATAAAGAAGACCAATGATTTCTAGGAGTGCATCTATGATGATATGGTTCAACCACTGTCTAAGAATTGGGAAAAGGCTAGCTAGTATACTGTTGGTTTGTTTTTGGTCCATATGTGCTGTCAGTCTCCATTTGGGTTTAGTTAGGTGTTTTTTAGTGTGGTGTTTTTGATAATGCTTTTTTAATCTCGAATTTTTGGCCCTTGTGGCTCTCTATGTAGGTTACAATACCCTATAAATGCTGCTTACATTATCAAAAACATGGAACCACTAGTATGCATAAGAAATTAATTCCAACGAGCACTCAGAATATAAACAAATTAACTATCTAAACATGTTCAAAGACGACTATAGATACCCATTCATTTGAATGTGAACATAATCCAATCTTATTAAAGATAATGCAATGAATAATTAAATAATCCACTATAATTAAAAGAATTTCCAGCATAATATTTTTAAATAGATAAGCACTATGAAACCTATATTATGCAAAACATCATATTTCTTTTGATTTAAAATTCCTAGCTGATACCTTTGTTTACTTCAAATTAATTAAGATTTATAGTATAACCTATAATAAATTTAATTCAAATGTAACATGTTTATTTGCTTCAATTAAACTTAATCAAAATATAACATACGCTGCAAACCACAAATCTATTAGTAAATGAATTTGTAAATAAATTTAACTTTAAATAACTTGTAGATAAATATAATTTGAATGCACTTTGTAAATAGATCTAATCTAAATGTATTAGGAATAAATTTTCTTGAAATGTATCTAAAAATAATTCAAATATTAAATGCACCTAAATAGTAATCATTACTTCAAATTAATTAAAATTTTAAAATATAACCTATAAGAAATTTAATCAAAAACATAACTTTTACGATAATCACAAATTTAATATTAGAGGAATTGTAAATAAATTTAATTATTTTAAATGGACTTGTAATTAAAACTAATGTAAATGCACTTGTCTCCATATCTATAATGAAAAATAACCTAATTAGGTAAAAGCATGCATTCTTTACATGATCATATAAATTCATGAAAAACAATTAACTCTACTCTTTACCATCTATTTACGTGTAACAACTATCGTGCAAACCCCAAAGGACAAAAAGAACACAATTTTTTAATACAAATAAACATATTATGTACCATAATACATTATTACATTACACGATAACATCTTAAAAATCTAAATCCTTTGGGGCACGCGAGGTCACATCACATAAAACCAACCCATAACAAAAGATACATATAAAGCTAAATAACTTAACTAACTTTACATCCATAATCGACATTAAAATAATCAGTTGCTAGGGATAACATCCATACATTCACAAGCATAAATATAAATATATCACATGATACCAAACCATCATAAATTTCATAATTCATGAATGATTACAAGGGTGCATTTACAATACATCATCATTGCATGTTCACAATACATGAGTTACATCAAAATCTCCCATACATGTGGGATAGATACATTATGAGCATCAGGTACAACTCCATTTGAAGATATAGTGTAGAACAAACACTGATGGGGAACCCAAAGGATGCGAAGCACATTCCACCCAACCACATGGGTTTTAGAAAAACCCACCCCTTGTGCTTAGAGGTGACAAGGAACTGACCATGACCAAGTATTCCAACAAGACTAACTCCCATAAAAATAACATAGCAACAATAACTCTAATAGCAAAAACGAAAGATTACTGTGATGCCCATATTTTACCCTTAGGGTGAAATACAACTAACAATTTTTTTTTTTACAATATTACAAGGTATTAATGGTTAACAACCATGCATGCTCATGATACATACAATACACATCAGGTGATGTAGCTCGTGCAACATTCTTATCACCATGTAGTCTGAGAGCAGAGTAAGGGGACAAAAATGAATTTGGGTTGACTTCAAACATAGGGTTTACTAGACCCTTAACTACCAATGAAAGATTGGCGCTCATTTTTCGCATGACATTTAATGTCCTTGGTAGACATCCTTGGTAAGATTTCTCATTTTGGGAACACATAAAGAATACTGTCAATTCAAATTACTATTAATCCTAACAATAAATTTCATTATGAGAATGTATCTGATGTTTATAATTGAATTTAATCATTAGCTTCCTCATTTATTTATTTTATTTTATTGATAATTATTAATCTTCTTGTCCTTGCTAAATAAACAAATATATATATATATATATAATATTTTAAATAAATAAAGAAATAAATTAAATTAATTTTAGAAACTAAAAGATTCACAAATAATCTACTCAAATAATAATTATTTAATAATCCCTATCTATCTTCATATTGTTATTATTCTGTAAGGAAAAAGGATAAAGGAGAGTAAATAAAGAGAATCTATTTTTTCAAAAAAAATTCTAGTATAACGTGCCTCTTACCCTTGCATATACTTTTATTTACTTTAATTTAAATTAATAGAACCTTTTTCCTAAGAATATGGGAATATATATATATTCCTCTCTTTTCTATGCGTATTACATTATAGATTTTACTTCGATAACTTTTAGATGTTAGTGCCTTCTCTGAGGTGGTAGGCAAAGAGCCATGTTAGATTAGATTTTTTTTTTTCATACGTTTGTTACATACCTAACAGATGATCGCAATATAAGAATATTTATATGTGGTTTTCTTCTTTTTAATGCCATATTAGCATTATCAGGGAGAGACTCGAAATGGGACTATCCTTATTATCAAAGGCTTTACTGTATACACTCAGTCCACAATATAAACAGTAGTGATTTTGCACTATAACAGTGATTTATTCATTTTAAATTTCTCCGCATAAGGCTTATTATTTGTATGATTACTACCGCTAATGTTTTAATGTTGCAACGATATACCAACATCACGTCAATGGATAAGGATAAGGAAGCGTTGAAGTGGTGCTGTCTTTTTGTTTTATTTTATTGATAACTGAATTATTCATGTCTAAACAACAACATGGCCCAAAATAATTCTCGTGACTAGCATGGTAAGGTTAAATATGCATGGAGAGGAGATGGTGCCCAGGAGGCTATGCTGGACACATTATGATTAGAAGTTGGTAATTCTCAGACATATAAATTACAGTAGATGGCTCTGAGCATGAAGCAACAAGAAAGCACATTCAAGCCAGCTTTTCAACTTATTCCTATTGGTAGATCACCTGGCATAGTAGGGTCAACATCGAACTAAGGAGCCCGCTGAATTCAATTAAATGTTGATGCAACAATACATGATCTACAAGTCTTAACAGAACACATTTCGATGCAATGTAATCTGTCGATCCGATTTGTGGTAGTATAGCAGATAAGGGGTTGGGAACCCAACATCATGCATGTAAACCAAATAAACCAGTGCAAGAGATTGGATTAGAGATTATCCAGTGTGAAGGGACCTAACAGATCCAAGCCCAACATCGTACCACAGCCCTGCAGTGTGCACCAAATAGAGAAGAGGATGAGGTGACGGAACTCGACACAAGGTGAGGGATGCTTCTTTGGCAGAACAAAGGTAGGTACAATGAACAAAAAATGGAAATGTAAGAGAGCGGAACTAGGCTGCCCTCATTCGATACAATGTAGAGGGATTTAGACTAGAATAGGTTGAATGGATAGCACTTTCAAGCGATAGCTTAAGGTAAGAAACCCTCTAACACTCTGATTTCATGCAGGCATAAGGACATAGAGATTGGGACTTGCTCGTGACAACATATGCCTAAGTTGAGCCATCAACACAAAAACCAGTTATGGGCTGTTGGATATTCAATAGCGTGCAATATTGTCAACAACACTATCAAATATCCACTCATTCAATGCAAAATTTGTGAACACTTTTCCTGTGATGTAAGTATGGCCCTGATTATGATGTACAATTATACTAGAGTGTGCAGTCCCTCCTTTCCTAGCCCTGGGTTACCTCACTGTGAACAAAGGAAGGTAAAAACAAACAAGATTCATGGGCATGCCTCTTCTCCCATCATCAATCACTGGTGAACTGACTCAAAGACTTGCAACATGGTATGAAGGCATTGGCATAGGTTCAGAAAGGTGTTAGAAAATAAATCTTCTCATGATCATTTTGACTCATGCAGGATGACTGCACGAGAGTGAGAGGTCACGTGTTTCAATGCTATCTAAACACAGTGATAGTATGTTTTAACTTACCATTTAGTAATTTTCCAATTATTAGAAAACTAATTTTCTTACAAGTTATACTATTCTCTCTTCCTTAGTCTTCACACAAATAAAAGTTTTAATACTCATCCGATTATTACGATTCTAAAAGAGGGAGTTGATGATTTACTGAGACAAACCTCATTGCAGAATCTTCCCAACTGGCTTTATAAATGAGCAGTTCATTTTGGGACTAGTCCGTGCATACAAATATACGCCAAAATAGCCTACACATATGTGAATCTATAGCAACGAATGTTTTGATCGAGTTATCTTTGCTCCTCCTTCATCTAGATCATTTGTACACCATGTTACGCGCTCCTGTTTTATTTAATGTCCTTGGTAGACATCCTTGGTCAGGTTTCTCATTTTGGGAACACATAAAGAATACTGTCAATTCATTTTACTATTAATCCTAACAATAAATTTCATTATAAGAATGTATCTGATGTTTATCATTGAATTTAATCATTAGCTTCCTCATTTATTTATTTTATTTTATTGATCATTATTAATCTTCTTGTCCTTGCTAAATAAACAAATATATATATATATATAATATTTTAAATAAATAAAGAAATAAATTAAATTAATTTTAGAAACTAAAAGATTCACAAATAATCTACTCAAATAATAATTATTTAATAATCCCTATCTATCTTCATATTGTTATTATTCTGTAAGGAAAAAGGATAAAGGAGAGTAAATAAAGAGAATCTTTTTTTTCAAAAAAAAATCTAGTATTACGTGCCTCTTACCCTTGCATATACTTTTATTTACTTTAATTTAAATTAATAGAACCTTTTTCCTAAGAATATGGGAATATATATATTCCTCTCTTTTCTATGCGTATTACATTATAGATTTTACTTCGATAACTTTTAGATGTTAGTGCCTTCTCTGAGGTGGTAGGCAAAGAGCCAGGTTAGATTAGATTTTTTTTTTCATACGTTTGTTACATACCTAAAAGATGATCGCAATATAAGAATATTTATATGTGGTTTTCTTCTTTTTAATGCCATATTAGCATTATCAGGGAGAGACTCGAAATGGGACTATCCTTATTATCAAATGCTTTACTGTATACACTCAGTCCGCAATATAAACAGTAGTGATTTTGCACTATAACAGTGATTTATTCATTTTAAATTTCTCCGCATAAGGCTTATTATTTGTATGATTACTACCACTAATGTTTTAATGTTGCAACGATATACCAACATCACATTAATCGATAAGGATAAGGAAGCGTTGAAGTGGTGTTGTCTTTTTGTTTTATTTTATTGATAACTGAATTATTCATGTCTGAACAACAACATGGCCCAAAATAATTCTCGTGACATGATTGGACCTTCATTTAGCTTCCACATGATTAGCAGGGACAACTAGCATGGTAAGGTTAAATATGCATGGAGAGAAGATTGTGCCCAGGAGGCTATGCTGGACACATTATGATTAGAAGTTGGTAATTGTCAGACATATAAATTACAGCAGATGGCTTTGAGCACGGAGCAACAAGAAAGCACATTCAAGCCAGGATTTTTAGCTTATTCCTATTGGTAGATCACCTGGCATAGTAGGGTCAACATCGAACTAAGGATCCCACTGGATTCAATTAAATGTTGATGCAAGAATACATGATCTACAAGTCTTCACAGAACACATTTCGATGCAATGTAATCTGTCGTTCCGATTTGTGGTAGTATAGCAGATAAGGGGTTGGGAACCCAGCATCATGCATGTGAACCAAATAAACTAGTGTAGGAGATTGGATTAGAGATTATCCAGTGTGAAGGGACCTAACAGATCCAAGCCCAACATTGTACCATAGCCCAGTAGTCTGCACCAAATAGAGAAGAGGATGAGGTGATGGAACTCGACGCAAGGTGAGGGATGCTTCTTTGGCAGAACAAAGGTAGGTACAATGAACAGAAAATGGAAATGTAAGAGAGAGGAACTAGGCTGCCGTCATTCGATAAAATGTAGAGGGATTTAGACTAGAATAGGTTGAATGGATAGCACTTTCAAGCGATAGCTTAAGGTAAGAGGCCCTCTGACACTATGATTTCATGCAGGCATAAGAACATAGAGATTGGGACTTGCTCGTGACAACATATGCCTAAGCTGAGCCATCAACACTAAAACTAGTTATGGCCGTTGGATATTCAATAGCGTGCAATATTGTCAACAACACTATCAAATATCCACTCATTCAATGCAAAATTTGTGAACACTTTTCCTGCGATGTAAGTATGGCCCTGATTATGATGTACAATTATACCAGAGTGTGCAGTCCCTCCTTTCCTAGCTCTGGGTTACCTCACTATCAACAAAGGAAGGTAAAAACAAACAAGATTCATGGGCATGCCTCTTCTCCCATCGTCAATCACTGGTGAACCGACTCAGAGACTTGCAACATGGTATGAAGGCATTGGCATAGGTTCAGAAAGGTGTTAGAAAATAAATCTTCTCATGATCATTTCGATTCATGCAGGATGACTGCACGAGAGGGAGATGTCACGTGTTTCAATGCTATCTAAACACAATGATAGTATGTTTTAACTTACCATTTAGTGATTTTCCAATTATTAGAAAACTAATTTACTTACAAGTTATACTATTCTCTCTTCCTTAGTCTTCACACAAATAAAATTTTTAATACTCGTCTGATTATTACTGTTCTAAAAGTGGGAGTTGATGATTTACTGAGACAAACCTCATTGCAGAATCTTCCCAACTGGCTTTATAAATGAGCAGTTCATTTTGGGACTAGTCCGTGCATACAAATATATGCCAAAATAGCCTACACATATGTGAATCTATAGAAAGGAATGTTTTGATTGAGTTATCTTTGCTCGTCCTTCATCTAGATCATTTGTACACCATGTTACGCACTCCTATTTTATTGAACCTTCCTATTATTACTCAATAAGTGCATTATAAACTCTTTTATTCTATTCCTCCATAAGGATATAAGAAAACTTTCTATGGAAGGTCATTATTAGCAGATGTTTTGGATAACCTATCCATTCATACTATGTAATAGACAATAGAGGCACATATTTCCTGAGCACAACCCCTTCGCTAATGGAAGTAACAAGAAGGTATTATTTTCTTTCGTTATGTTTTTTTTTTCTAACATGGGAAATTTACAGTTCTCTTTTTTTTTGTTAATGTGCAGGAATACTCCAAATAGTCAAGGATATTGGTGTTCACATTATTTGTCCTTGATAGAGTTACAACTTTCTCATTTCCAAATTCTACGTATCGTAATATAATATTCACTTGGATGTTATGATAAATAGAGACAAACAACCCAAAGGAATTAAATAGCAGGTAAATAAGTATAGTAAGTACTGAAAGTAATGTTTAATGATCTTAGGAGTTATTATCATTCTAAAAGCATAAATAATCTACTAAGTTACATTTACATGTAAGGAAATCAACAAACACTTTATCATTTTAGAGAGAGCTAAATAAAGCAGGAATATATTCAACAAGCCTCTCATTATTGTTTGATTTATTTTCTAAGTACATTATAAATAAATTTGTGAAACAAACGCACAATTTTATTTTAGAAGTAAAATAACATATGATAGAAGGATAAGGTGTTCCTTTAGATATATTTCCTTGATAGAGCAATAATAAAACTAGACTTCATAAAATCAATCATTGCACTATACAAAAGTCCTGAATAACAAAGTCTCTCACAAAATCTGCATCACTACAACTTTTTCAAGAAATAAGGTGTCTTTGCAAAGTATTAGAATTTAAAACATTATTCAAAATACCCAATGAGATTGGCTTGAGAATGGCTTGACTTTCCACAACCTTACATAGGATAACAATGGTTGGTCTAGGCTGCAATTTTATACAATCTCTTACGTCCTGCACAAGTATAAACAAACATTTTCTCCATAGCCAAGGTAGTGTTCACCTCCCAACCTTTGGTTGGAAAACCAACCACCCCCGAGCTAGGAGGCAACCGAGGGAGTTGGGTACAAACAAAACCAAGCAAAATGATATTTTACACACACAAGATTATTTTCACACCCAACCAAGGAATTTTTCACATAACTTTAGGATTCCATTAGAATCCAAAGTGGGGGATGGAGAGTGGACTACGCACTCCATATGGGGCCTCATAGTAATAACAACAAGAATAATTCATATCATACTCCCATCATTTCACATGCAATCCTTTTTTAATATCTCCTCTTTCTCCAAAACCCATACCACCAAAACCGTTTCTACCATTTCACAATTACATATGGGTACTCATACCCTTTTTGAGCCTCTCCTTTCAAGGAGGGATTAAGCTTCCCCATGGAGGTTCCTACTCCATACCATCCCCAACAAGGGATGCTCTTCCCAACTTGGGTGAGCCTATCCCTACACAACCCTTTTTCCCATAACACATAATACATAAGAAAAAACACAAGAAGATATGCTCCAAGAGAAATTTGAAATACGCATACAAATAAAACACAATAGATAAAGTTTCAAGCACATATTTTCACCTACACATATAATCTTTCAAATACAAACATGAAGAAGTAGAAAACAAAAGTGGTGAATCTACCTTAAAACCAAGCTCAAGGAAAGATGGGTTGAGGATCCACACAACTCCTCTTTTTCCAAGCTTTTTCTTCAAACTCCTCACTCCCCCAAAATTGAACCAAAATCAAGAATGCAAAAGAATCCCATAACCCTTGTTTTGAGTTTGTTTTATAGGAACTCAAGTTTGAATTCCTTTGAATAGGGACTTGACATTTGTCAACCTCCCATTCACTCTCTTAGGCACACTCACCCATGTGTTCTCACACATGTGTGAGGATTAGGGAGACTTCCAAGACAACATGGAGAAGTGGGATTGGAAAGGGACTAGTCCCCATCCCACTTTCCAAACCTTATTTTCGTCAAACTTCCTTAAGGCCTCAAAAAGAGTGCCCTACCTTGAGACTGACCCATGATTTTGAGCTAAAAAGGTACCTAACCCATAGGTACCTGCCCTAGGGACCTTAAACCCATAAAAACACTTTAAAAAATATCACTTTTCAATCCCCAAAAGTGCCTAAAAGTTCAAATCCGAGTTTGTCCACTTGGATAGACAACTCACCTCCTAGATGGACTGACGTGGCAATAAAAACCAAATTAAAAACATTCACAAGTAACATCAATAATTACATGATGGAACTATAGTCCCTTCATATGGACTTTAGCTCGGTTTCACTGGTTAATTTACATAGGGTTCCCAAGAGTTGCCTCCAATTTCCATTGGCCATGGAAAATGTACCTGCACACTCAATACACACGTTAATCCATCCAAGTAAATCATATTCATATAATAATCAAATCATTTGAATCACAATTGCATTCACACAAGTTTCATAATTTGTATAGCATAAAGATCCTATAACATAATTGAAAAATCATTAGCCACCTATCTTATCTCATTTTCATTAACATTAATTTTCATACTCATCTAATTGCAACATGATTGGTTCACACCACTTGTTTCATTCCTTCATCATTAAGTTTTTAGATTCAAATTGAACAAACTCAATAACCAACATGAAATTAGATCAATCATCATAGTTAGCTAGCATGTTGCATAATCAAAATCAAATAATCATATTAAATTAAATGTTCAAATATCCTATCATCAATGATATCAATAGGGATAGACAATAACCAAACTCAAAATAATCCAAGTACTAGATGTAGCATAGTAATAATCAAACCATCACATGAACACAAATGTTGAAATCTCCTATCATCAATGGTATCATCAGCCATAGTCAATAATTAAACTTAAAATAGTTCACTTACTGGATGTAGCATAGACATGGCCCTCACATCCTCCCCCTCTAGGAATGAACTTCCTCCTAGAAGTTTTTCAAGTGGTGTGGGAGGAGTTACCCCTAAGAATTTCTTTCATAAGCATTTCATCTGTATGTTTATCTAGATCAAACCTACATGGACATTCTATAGCTTTATGTCCCACTTCCCTACATAAGAAGCAAGAGCCATTGAATTTTACTTGAATTGAATACACTCGATAAGCTTGAGATGACTTTGGTTTATCCACATCAAGGGGTCCCTCAAAAACTTGTGTTCCTACTAGACCTCACACCTTGCTCATGGGGCCTATGATAGTTTTGGATACTTGTTGCTCGAGCTAGTTTTAAGTGACCCCTAGGTGTTCCTTCCTGACATTTTCCCTTCTAACCTTGCCTTTGTTGTTGTTTTGGTAACCCTTGTGAGCTTGGATGGAGTCTATGGAACTCTTAATGATTCCTATGAAGTGACCTTTGAGTCTCATTTGCTACAAATTGTTGCATTTGAAAGTTCCTAGGATAACCATATGGGTAAGATCTCTTATTCTTGTGTTCAAATTTCTAATGGCTTGCCTTTCCTAAATATTTCATTTTGTAGATGATCCACTTATTGTAATAATTCCATGTATCATTCCTCGAACTGAGCACCTATGAGTTCATGACCTAAATTATGGGGTTCACCCATATTCCTCTTATGGGTATCATTTCCAAGAGCCAAACAAGGGTCCTTACTACCTCCTTAATTTTCTCCTCTATTTTATCTTACCAAAGGTTGAGGTTGTTTGTCATGATGAGCTTTGAATTTTGGAGGTAACCTCTCCTAAAGAAATTTGGTCACCTCTTGTATCACATGAATAATTTGAGAGTTTTGTTCTAATGGGGGTCCCTAATGAGCATCCACTAAATCATGAGAACTAAGATGGGATGGAGGAGGTTGTGTGCCTCTTGAAGCCTTGCCAAAACAATGTGTTCTCCTAGCCATTCCTATAGAAAGGAGGGAATTTCCTAGTCAATCCATAAGCCTCTTACACTGTTATACCAAAATTCAAACATTTTTCTCTCTTTAGTTACCAATTCCCCACTAAATTTAGTTGATGATCACATTCATTCATAATAATGCATGTACAAATACGAAGGTACTACCTACATGAAAATTTTAGAAAGGATTTTATTATAAGGAGGGTTGGTGCAAAGTTTGACAATCACCATTACTTTATTCATCAAAATTTCACTAAGGCATTACTTAAAGTACTACCAGAAGAACCCACTTCGATATTATCCATATAATCATTCCACTAATTTTAATCCTTTATTAGGATATTCGCATGTAACCCATATGTTTGATAGAGTTTTAAGCATTTTATTCCTAAAACTTCCCGCCTAATGTTATAGGGGAGATAAAAACTCAATTTCCCACTCCATTCAATGATGGGGAATTTTCCAACTTTTATCATACTAATGGTTGTTCATCCAAATCTATATTTTAGGTAATTTCATTATGGTCATCTCTATGTTTTGCTTGGTGAGTCTTTCATTTGTTTACCATGTACCATTATAGCTTATTTCATTGAAAGAGATATACCTAATTTACATATACATTATTAGTATGTTACAATCCTTGTCTACTCAAAGTTCTCTTAGTAATAATTATAAGAATAAGATGTAATCAAATACCACTCACACATATGCATCACAAGGTGATAGTTATATAAGTAATAAAATTCCATACATAGAAAAATATTATGACACAAAGTAGCATGTATTCATGAAAAATCATAAAGAGTTCATATGCTATAGACTAGTTTAGTCCCAAATGCCCAGTTTAGCCACAACTTGTATTAAAGTGACACTATTTCATTTATGCCTCGTTATCTAAGACAACTATGTCTTCTTCCTTTGTATAGGTAGGTGTTGACCTAGGGTGTGTTTTCCCATGAGATGGCTTTCTCTTATCCTTTTCTTGCTTCAGTCACTTTATAGCCATAGCTAGGGTTTTTGTATCAAAACTTCTTGGTTCTTCGATTGGTGGCCTCTTCTTAACTCTAATCATGGGTGCATCAGAAATCTTTGTCTTCTTGGCCCGTTTCCACATTCGTCTTGTTAACATATCTTCCCACATCTCTAACACCAAGAAATGACATTCTAAATTAGGTGTAAACTCTTGGCTACAATGATTAAGACTTCACACTAGACTTACAAATTCACTATTTAAAGGTTTTAAACACCATGCATATTTTACATACTTACAAATAAACATGGTTGAAACACATCCTATATAAGAAAATTGACATCATCAAAAATCTCATGAAAATATTATTACTCACATGTTGAAATAGTGGGTACACCACCTCCAATACTAGTTTTGAGTAGGTTTATTACTTAAGAAATATGTACTTTTAGAGAATCTTAAATAAAATTAGAAACCCCTTTACTTCTTGTCTATCGAGTGGTGGTCATGAACACCATCTTTCATAGTTCACATAAATGAGATAGAACACCTTAACATTATTGCCTAGGGTTCAATTAAGTAGTTAAAAGTATTGGTACAAGGTGAAAATATTATATTGACCTGATTTGTTAATTAAACATAGGGAAACTCTTATTTGAGACCAAATCCTAGGGTTACAAGAGAGGATCCAATCCAAGCCCATTCACAATGAACCTCCATTATCAGTGTGTCCTTCCTTTTGATTACTATGGCTACCCTAGTCTTGTGTAATTGTTACACAAAGCACCTAAGTGTTGTAATATTTGTAGCATGAAAAGCCTTATGTGACATGATGCCCAAATTTCTTTGAATGTTTTATATTTTCTTCAATGGGTCTCAAAATTCCTTTCCTATTATGGCCTTAGTGTGACTACTAGCTATGGACCCATTTCTAAATCAACCCTTTACTATTCCTTATTTGAATCCAAATATGTACCTTTTCCCTTAGAGTGTGAAAGACTCACAGTTGTTCATATTACTTATGCAAATACCAATAACAACAATGTGGATAAAATCCTCAAAACAAGGAAATTTCAATAAAGCAATGAATAAAATTTCCAAACATAATCAATCAATGAAATTTTAAATATGACAATAAAAATTTCAACGGTGGCCACCATGAAACAATTTCAAACCATAAGTCAAATTGAAATAGTCCTTGAGGAGAAAGGACAATTTTGAAGTCCAATAGGTCAAATGACTTTAACCATTTCAAACAATTGAATAATTTAAGAAAATAAGTAAATAAAATCAAAATAAAATAAGTAAACAACTAAGTAAATAAAATCAAAATAACAAAATGATAATAAAATTTCATGTTGTAGTTTCACAACATAGTGTCTGAAGTGACTTCAATCAAGAGTCACTGCTTGGGGAAAGAAGAAGAATTGGGGTATTTTTCTTATTTGGCGACAAGATTTCCTTGCCCTAGTTTGTATGTGAAGCCACAACTAGGTGTATATCAAAGTGTTTAATGATCCTAGTCGACCAACTATGAGCACACATTGCTTCAACTTGCAATATGGACTTAAACATCGGGGATCCCCACCTCCTTAATTGGTTCATAAGCTACCCATAATGTTGTTCAATTTTCAAGAGTCAAATTTCTACTAATGATCTATATGACAATTCCAAGAGATAAACTCTCATCCATCACGATACCAACTGCTTCATTAGCAGAGACCCAAAAGCGATTCCCAGTGCCGAGTTAGAACCTAGGCTCGATGCAAAATCTTATTACCCTGAAATTTATACTTAAGGCAAAAGAACCTAACTAATATATATATATTTTTTTAAATAAAATAAAATAAAGGACATTAACTACATGACACATGATTTACCATAATTCACTTGTTAACTAGCAACTTGCATCAGATGACTTTGTCCAAGCAACAATGTCCTCAACATGTTGCCCAATTGTGAGTAACGAGAATTTAAACAAGCGGATGTGGGTGGAATCCATCACACACACCCTCAAATGTCAAGGAGGAAAATCATAAGAGACATTTAAGTAGGTGCAAGTACCGGGATTAAACAAGGGTCTCATACCCACAAGTATATAAGCTTGGTAGATTGAAACCTAAAGATTTATTGGTGTAACATTAATATTCTTGTTTTCCTTACCCATTTTAAACCATCTTGACAAAATTTTTATATTCTAAATTGACATTTAATTTTCAAAATTCAAATAAATAAATCAAGTAAGATATTTATAATTTACTCTAAATTTACAATTCCAATATTTGTTTATTTTCAATTATTATTAATATTATTATTCACTTACCCTTTTATATATATAATAAGTAATTTTATTTTATTTATTTTTAAAATAAATATAAGATTAAGAAAGAACATATAGAAATAAATCATACATTCATTCTTTTGCATATATCTCATTATTAGTTTCCTTTAAATAAGGGAGGGAGGAGGGCCACGAATAAAGAGGAGTCTTGAGCTTTTTTCTTATTAAATCATTCTTACTAATAGTAGACCTTTTTCTTAAATGAATCCTTATTTAATTCATTAGAAACTCTTGAGCTGGGGATATATTCCCCTTTTCCTCATTGAGGGAACATACTAACTTAGAGCTTTCCACGATAACTGAAGAGGCTTCGCATGTGGGGGTACATGTGGGGCCTTAGGTGGAAATTTTTTTTAACGTCGCTTAACTCTAGATTCCCATTGTGTGATCTAGTTTATGGCTGTTGTTTTGTTTAATTTTTTTTTTATCTTTATTTTATGAATCTATACTCTAGCCTTGATCCGTAAAATACTTCCACTCAATATTATCTATATATACAATAAAGTACGCATTTTGATTTGGAATCATTAAAATATTGTCTCGATAATAACACAGCACTAATACCATACTTGCTCACCTCCTTCCCTCTTTCTCTTATTCTAAGGAAGATTGGCCTATTCATAGACATAAATGAGTAAATATGCAAGGAGGAAAGATGCCATGCACAGCATTACGACACTTGAAACAGACCTCAAATATTCACCCGCAAGCACCATTGTAAGACTTATTTGAATGTAGGACACTTGTTTAAATCTCATATTGTAAATCTAAAATGATAACACCCTAAAAGTCTATTCTCCCGTGATGCATAGTGGTATTGTGTTCTTGAATCAAAATCAGAGATTCAGATTTGTTTTTCCAATACTAATTCACGAGAATCTCGGTCTAATCTATGACTCCCGAGTGAGTCTCGTGAGGGCTTTCAAATGGGAAAGAAAACAACTCTATTCGAAAGTATATTAGCAGCCGTTAAGGGAAGCAAGTGGTACAAGAAGGCGGATCTGATGGTGACAGGATGAGGTTACGTGCAGATCACGGGATAGTTAGATGTAAGAATTGAGCAGAACTTGACGTACATTGGAGAGTGAATTCCAAGAGACTTCTTAACAAGATAAGTGAGCTGGCCGAGATCTATCAATTATTTCTTATCAGCCTTACCAATAAAGTAAATTTA